>CATIWR010041359.1:0-40777 GCA_949677035.1 Omphalea diandra | reverse complement strand
TAAGAGATCTACCTCAATTACTCCATAATTCTCACTAACCATGCATGATTAACATGTCATGAGAGGTTAATTCCAGTTGAGAAGAAGATAAATTAACTTACCTATTATCCCAGAATCATAAAACCTTAGGCAGCTCACTCTTCTTCCTTTCTTCTTATTCTTCTTCTTCTTCTTCCTTAGCTCTCTCTCTCTCTCTCTCTCTCTCTCTTTTTCTGCAATACCTCTCAGTTTTTCCTCAAAATCTGACCCTAATTATCATATTATAGCAGATAAAATAATTGGGTTTCATTTCCTATTGGTTAGAAGTTCATTTTCCTCTTTTAGTCTCTCTTCTTCACTCTTTAAACACCTTCATCCATCTTTTAAATCCCTAAATGCTCCTTATACTCTTAATTAAGCTATATAACACCATTATTTATGATGCTATAACATGCACACAACATAAAACAATTGACCATGCAACTATACAAACATTACATATTTTTTTCAAGTATCCCAACTACAACAGTGCAAATGTCATTATCGTGTGTTCTCCAAATTCACATGCCTGAATGCTTATTTATCAAATGCATATATTTAAATATTACGTAATTTAAAATGTATATGATGCTTCCATGGAATGCAAATCGGCTAACTCCTCTATCCTTGGAGAGCAATGGGTACTACCATGACTACTTTTTGCTAATGCCCTATAGACATATAAGACTATGTCATATGATAATGCAAAATAGTTCAAAAGTCATATCATGTTCATATGTATGTCCCTATGGAACCTATCCCCACTTTGATACCAAAAACTGTAACGACCATTTCATTTACAAAACTCATAACATCCATGTCCGAAAATACATATTCATAAATGTTTATCCATCATACACTCATAATCCAGCATGTATTTCATGTACATATATGTTAACTAATGTCAAGACTAGTGGCCATAACTAGTTCCTATCTAAATGTATGTACATGACACAAGGAGAGAGAGAGTTGGAATTCAGCCGACGACATGAGGTTTATATCTCTCAATGCAAAACTCTAAGCATCAAAATGTCCAATCCCTAATCTTTGGTATCTGAAAAAATATAATTACGATTTGGTGAGTCTCGATTCAATGAATAAAAATAATAATCAGATTCTTATGTCACAGCTAATAATCAAATATCATCAGGATGCATTACAAGTATAACATTTGACTATGTAAGTGCAAGTGCAATAGATTAATTTTTGTCGTGACCATGTAAGGCAAACGCTGCTCTCAAGAATTCATGTGATTCAAGTGACACTTGATTTACTGGCCAACATATAACAAGTGATTCATTTGATTAATAACATGCGCCAATGGGACCTATTGTTCCATCTTCTACATGATTTGCAAGTGTTTGATAAGTCGGTCACAACACCCTTTTAGTTCCATGTGCAAGTGCCTATTCACAATTGGTATGCCAAGTAATCATTAAGAGCATATGATTCTCACTTGACTTGTATTCACATGTAAAATGTAACAATTCAATTATATATACATGTAATGGAATATAATCATATCATAAAATTATCACACACACACACATTGAATCTAATTATGATTTTTACTCACCTTTTGATGTGACCAATCTTTATGGTAGGTTTGGTTCTCTCTCTAGGGCTTTCTCAAAGTTTTGAGATCCTAAAATTTTGATACATACATGGTTATAAGTATGTCAAAATGATTATGAATACTTAGCATGCAACTATGGCATGATTCATACAAGTGGACCTAGTGTTTATACATATTTTCCTTATATGGCAGCCTGAGCTTGCTACACTCTCACAGTAATAAGTTTAGATATACTTATATAAATTACTTATCCTTTTTTTCAAATAAATTAGACACATAATGATACAACTTATTTAAATTTCAGGCCAATATCAAACCCACAGAAAAATGTGGTGAATTTTTAAATTTTCCCTGTCGCAATGTCATCTCAGTCTGAGTAGGTCTTACATTCTTAGGTATATCTCAAATTGTATAAATACAATTGCAATAATAATCTACCATTAGTTACAAAACATATAAAGGAATATTTTTTTTGTTTTACTTATTGTCTAATTTATTCTATAAGGTCACCAAAACAAAGGACTGATCTCAGGGTGAGCAGGTTTGTAACGTGTTGACAAACAGTCATGATGAAGGGACAATATCTCAACAACCATGCTGGATTTCAAAAAAATATTTCACAAATATGTAGGTCAGACACAAATATACAACTTTCAAGTTTGGACCATCATCAAATTCTAAATCTATGGCCATCAAATTCTTGGAAAATAGAATTAAGAGAAAGGTGGGGTTTCTCCAGGTACAGGATTAGTTCCAATCAATGAGTCATATCTCTTTCCATATAACAAATCAGTCAAACATGATTTATAGATATTTATAGGGGATATGACCCTACAAATTTCATGTTTTACACTTTGTCAAAATTGGAACATAATGCCATCAAAAGATAAGAAAATAGAAAGGTTGAGGTCATCTCTGTTTGTTGTGAACCATCCCTAATGGAGGAGCCATAACTCCTCACAAACACCAAATCAAGCAAAACAATTTCATATGAATTTATATAGGATATAAAGCTACAATTTTTCATATTTTAAACTTTCCCTAATTCCTCTTTTAGGGTTATGAAATCATGGGTAGAAAATCCGGCTCTAACTGCAAAATCCAACACAAATAGCTCTTATTCTCTTGAATTTCAACTTCCATTCAAGAGCTCTACCTCAATTAGTCCATAATTCTCACTAACCATGCATGATTAACATGTCATGAGAGGTTAATTTGAATTAAGAAAAAGATAAATTAACTTACCTATTGTACCAAAATTAGAAAACCTTAGGACTCTTTCGTAGGCGGCCCACACTTCTTCCTCTCCTTCTTTTTCTTCTTCTTCTTCTTCTTCGTCTTCTTCTTCTTCCTTTCTTTCTTTCTTCCTTACCTCTCTTTCTCTCTTCAGCTATAACTCATGTCTAACCCCTTAATTTTGATCCTAAAGGGTAAAAAATTCCACTTGTAAGCCTATTGCAACAAGATAAAATCATGGTGTTGCATTCCTATTGGTTAGAAGTTCACTTTGCTCTTTTAGTCCCTCTTCTTCACTCCTTAAGCACCTCCATCCATTTCCTAATTCCTAGATGCTCTTTATACTTTAAAATAAGCTATATAACACCATTATTTATGATGCTATAACAAGCACACAACATAAAACAATTTGTCATGCAACTATACAAACACTACATATATGTTCAAGTGTTCCAAATGCAATGGTGCATGTGTCATCATCGTGCTTATACAATTCACATGTCTAAATGATTATTTATCCAATGCATATGTTCATGTGGGATTTCATATCATTTATGCAATGAATATGTTCATGTGAAAATGCTAATGAATGTGGATAGGGATGTTACAATAAGTATGTCAAAATGATTGTGAATGCTTGGTATGCAACTATGGAATGATCCATGGAAAGTGGACCTAGTGTTTAGGCATATTTTCGTTATATGGCAACTTGATCTTGCTACACTCTCATAGTAATAACTTTAGATATACTTATGCAAATGACTTAATTATTTTTTCAAATAAACTAGACACATAACGATACACCATAGTCAAATTTTAGGTCAATATAAGACATATAGAAAATGTGGTGAATTTTTGAATTTTTCCCTATTTCAATGTCATCTCAGTTTGAGTAGGTCTTATATTCTTATGTATATCTCAAATTGTACAAATCCAATTGCAAAAATGATATGCCAAAAGTTACAAAACACATAAAGGAACATTTTTCATGTTTTACTCATTGTCTAATTCAGTTTATAAAGTCACCAAAACAAATGAACAATCTCAAGCTAAACAGGTTTTTAGCATGTTGACAATCAATCATAATAAAGGGGCAATATCTCAATAATCATGTTAAATTTGGAAAAATATTTCATAGGAATGTAGATCAGACATAAATATACAACTTTTAAGTTTGTCACATCATCAAATTCTGAATTTATGGCCATCAAATTCTTAGAAAATAGAATTATAAGATATATGAGGTTTCATCGATTTTAGAGTTAGTCACAATCAATGAGTCATATTCTATCGACACAATAAATCAATCAAAATTGATTTACAGGTATTTAAAGGGGATATAGTCCTACAAATTTCATGTTTTGCTTTATCTAAATCTGAACATAAGGCCATCAAAATAGAAGAAAATAGAAAGACAGAGGTGATTTCAATTGGTTGTGAACCAGCCCTAATGAAGGAGCCATATCTCCTCACACACACCAAATTAAGCAAAAATGTTTTTCATGAATTTATGTGGAGCACAAAGCTATAACTTTCATATTTTTCACTTTCCTTAATTCTTCTTCTAAGGTTATGAAATCATGGGTGCAAAAATCTGCTCTAACAACAAAACCAACACAATCATCCCTTGTTTCTCTTAAATTTCAACTTTCATAAATGAGCACTACCTCAAATACTCCATAATTCTTACTAACCATGCATGATTAAAATGTCATGAGTGATTAATTTCATATAGGAAGAAGATAAATTAACTTACCTATTTTCCCAGAACTAGAAAAGCTTAGGATTCCTTTCCAGGGAGCTCACTCTTCTCCCTCTTTTTCTTCTTCTTCTTCTTCTTCTTCTTCTTCTTCCTTTCTTCTTTAGCTCTCTCTTTCTTCTACTGCCCCTCACATTTAACCTCTCTATTTTGATCCTAAAGGCTAAAAAATTCCACTTGTAAACCTATTATAACAAGACAAAATCATCGTGTCTCATTTCCATTAGGTGGAAGTTCAAATTTCCCCTTTAGTCCCTCTTTTTCACTCCTTCATCACCTCCATCCATCTCCTAATCCTTGTATGATCCTTATACTTTTAAATAAGCTTTAAAACAACATTATTTATGATATTATAACATGCACACAACATAAGATAATTTTCCATGCAATTATACAAACATTACATATATGTTCAAGCGTCCCTGATGTAATGGTGCAAACGTCATCATCGTGCTTATCCAATTCACATATTTAAATGATCATTTATCCATTACATATATTCATATGGGATTGAAATCATTTATGTAATGAATATGTTCATGTAAGAATGCTAATGAGTGTGGATATGGATGTTACAAAATCAACACATAAGGTTATCAAAATATATGAAATCAAGCAGATTGAGAAAATTTCGGTTGGTTGTGAACCAGCTATAATGAAGGATCAAATTAAGGAAAATTGTTTTATATGCATTTATTTAGGGCATAAAGCTACAACTTTCATATTTTATACTTTCCTTAATTCCTCTTTTAGGGTTGTGAAATCGTGGGTACAAAATCTGCTCTAATAACAAACCAACACAATCAGCTCTTGTTTCTTTTGAGCTTCAACCTCCATACATGAGCTCTATCTCAAATAAGTTCATAATTATTCCTAATCATGCATGCTTAACATGTTATGAGGGTGAAATTTCATATGAGAAGAAGATAAAATCACTTACCACTTTTGCCAAAACTAGAAAAGCTTAGGGTTTCCTCCAAGCTTGCTCACTATGCTCCCTCTCCTTCCTCTTCTTCTTCTTCTTCTTCTTCTTACTCATTTCTTCCTTTCGTTCTTTCTATTTTTTGTACTCCTTCACATTTTTGTATCTCCAATTTGATCCTAAAAGATGAAAATTTTAATTTGTATACCCATCCTAATAGGACAAAATCGTGACGTCTCATTACCATTGGTTAGAAGTTTAATATTTCTCTTTTAGTCCATCTTCTTCACTCTTTCATCATCTTCTAATCTCCATATGCTCCTTATACTTTTAAATAAGCTCTAAAAGACCATTATTTAAGATGTTGTAACATGCACACAACATAAGGTAATTTGCCATGCAATTATATAAACATTACATATATGTTTAAGTGTCCTTAATCTAATGATGCAAGTGTCATCATCGTGCTTATCTAATTCACATATCTAAATGATCATTTATCTAATGCAAATGTCGTATGGGATTGTAGATCATTTATTCAATGAATATGTTCATGTGAGAATGTCAATGAATGAGGATAGGGATGTTACATTTATTCCCTTCTTATGAAGAATTTCATCCTCAAAATTCAATACATGTAAACAAATGTGGATATTGTCATTTAATGTTCTCTTCGATTTCCCATGTAGCCTCTTCTTATAAGTGGTTTCTCCATAATACCTTAACCAAAGGGATTTCTTAATTTTGTAACTGTTTTGTCTCATAACTAATAATTCTAACTAGTTCTTCAACATAAGTCACATCATTTGTAATTATTATTACTGAATCCTTAAGTATATGTGTAGGATCATATTGATACTTTATGAGCATACTCATATGAAATACATCATGAATTTGAGCCATTTTTAGTGGTAGTGCTAGCCTGTAAGCTAATGGAACAATTCTTTCTAGGATTTCATATGGTCTGATGTATCGAGGACTCAGTTTTCCCTTCTTGCCAAATTGAATTATTCCTTTTCATGGTGAAACTCGAAGGAATACTTTATCTCCCACCTCATATTTGATTTCTATTTTATGTTAGTCTGCATAGCTCTTTTGCTTGTCTTGTGCTGCTTTAAGTTTGCTCTTGATTACCTTCACCCCGTCCATAGCATCTTACACTAGTTTTGGCCTTCTAAAACACACATCCCTTCTTCATCCCAATTGATAGGACTTTAACGTTTTCTTCCATATAGTGTTTATATGGTGCCAACTGTATACTGCTATGATAATGATTATTATAAGCAAATTCAATCAAGGCAATATATTCATCCCATAACCTTTGAACTCTATCACACAAGCTCGAAACATGTCTTCAAGTGTCTAAATTTTCCTTTTTGATTGCCCATCTGTCTGAGGATGAAAAGAAGTACTGAAACTCAACTTGGTACCTAAAGCCTATTGCAAGCTGACCCAAAATCAAGATGTAAATCATAGATCTTTATATGATACAATGGACACTAAAACTCCATGTAATCTAACAATTTCATTCATATATTTCTCAACTTAGTGCTTAAGTGAACTACACCATTGATTAGGTTAAAAGTGAGCTGACTTAGTTAGTCTATCGATGATCACCCATATAGCATCATTCTTTTTCAAAGTTTTTGGTCATGGTTATTCTTTCCCATTTTCATATTGGAATCATCATTGGTTTCAATTTTCTAATTGATGCTTGATGTTCTGTTTTGATCTATTAACAAGTCTAACATGTTAAAACATAGGTTACTAAATCTTTCTTCATTTTAAGCTACCAAATATGAGATTACAGGGTATTATACATTTCATTATTCTTGGATGCATGGCATATAGAGTATTATGTCCTTCTTTTAGGATTTTTGTTTGTAAGTTATCAACATTAGGCACATAAACATGAAAACCCAACATCAAGGCATCATTTCAAATATCAAAATTACCATGTTTCCCTTATTTTGCCATTTCAATCATTCTATGTAACTTTGGATCATTGACCTATGCTTCTTTAATTCGATCATACAACATTGGTCTCACTTGAAAAGTAGCAATTAATACCCCATTCTTTTGTATGATTGGTTCCATATTCATAGCTCATAAATGAACTAAATAAGACAATGGAAATACTAATAAATGAGCTATACTACATCTTGATTTCTTGCTCAAAGCATCAATAACCACATTTGCCTTCCTTGGGTGATATTCAATGGTGCAATCATAATCTTTTAATAGTTCTAACCACTACCTCTGTCTCATGTTTAATTCTTTTTGGCTCATTAAATACTTCAAGCTCTTGTGAATTGTAAATATTTAAAAAGTTTCTCTATACAAAATGTCTTCATATTTTCAAAGCAAACACAATGACAACAAGTTCAAAATCATGTACCGGGTAAGATCATTCATAAGGCTTTAGTTGTCTAGATACATATGCAATTACTTTACCATGCTACATTAAAACACATCCCAAATCGTGATGAGAGGCATCATCATAAACTACAAATCCTCCATTACCTGTAGAAATGGCTAACACTCGAGCAGATGTCAATTTATCTTTTAATTCATCAAAACTCTCATAACATGCTTTAAACCACTAAAATGTTGTATTTTTTTGTAGTAACTTAGTCAAAGGAGCAACTATAAGTGAAAATCCCTCAATAAATCGAGGATAATACCCAGCTAGTTTTAAGAAACTTTGGACTTCTACAACTCTCTTTGGGGTTTCCCATTTTACTATTGCTTCAATTTTGTTTAGATCCACCTATATGCCCTTTTCAGAAACTACATGTCTTAAAAATACCATATTGTTGATCCAAAATTCACACTTGCTTAATTTAGCAAATAGTTATTTTTCTCTCAAAATTTACAACACAATCCTTAAATGTTGTTCAAGATCCTCTTTGCTCATTGAATACATCAATATGTCATTAATGAACACAATTACAAATTTGTCTAAGTAAGACTGAAACACTTTGTTCATAAGAGCCATAAACACAACTAGTGCATTAGTCAAACCAAATGGCATCACCAAAAATTCATAATGCACATACATGGTTTGAAAAGCTATCTTCGGTACATTGAGGTTTGAAATTTTGAGTTGATAATATCTTGATTTCAAGTCAATTTTAAAAGTAATCGTGCTTCTTATAACTAGTCAACAAATCATTTATCCTAGGTAAAGGATATTTGTTCTTCAAAGTAACCTAATCCAACTACCTGTAATAGATACACAGCCTCATTTTCCCATCTTTCTTTTTAGCAAATGCAATAGATTGATTTTGTTGTGACCTTGCAAGGCAAACACTGCTCCTGGGAATTCATGTGATTCAAGTGACATTTGATTTTATGGGCTAGCATATAACAAGTGAATCTATTTATCAATAATATATGCTAATAAGACATATCAGTCCCTTTTTCCAAGTGATTTGCAAGTGTTTAACAAGTCATTCACACCATTCTTTTAGTTCCATATGCAAGTGTTCATTCACAATTGTATACTAAGTAATCATTAAAAGCATATAATTCTCACTTGACTTGTATTCATATGCAAAATGTAACAATTCATCACATATACATGTAATAGAACATAACCATATTGTAAAATCATAACACATACACATTAGAATCCAACAATGGCTTTTGCTTACCTTTTGATGCGACCAACTTTTATGGTAGGTATGGTACTCTCTCTTGGGCTTCCTCAAAGTGTTGAGATTCTAAAATTTGATACATATATGGTTATAAGTATATCCGAATGATTATGAATGCTTGGCATATAACTATGGGCATGTTTCATGTAAGTGAACCTAGTGTTCACGCATATTTTTTATGTACGACAGCCTGATCATGCTATAGTCTAATTATAATAACTCTTACCATACCTATCAAAATGACTTGATTAATTTTCTCAAATAAACTAGGCAAACTAGACACATAATGATACAACATAGTCAAATTTTAGGTCTATATAAGACATAAAAAATGTGGTGAATTTTTTTATTTTGCCTTATTTCAATGTCATCTCAGTCTGAGTAGGTCTTACAATTTTAAGTATATCTCAAATTGTACAAATCCAATTGCAAAAATTAAAAATTAATTACTAAAAATTATAAAATACATAAAGGAACATTTTTAATGTTTTACTCACTGTCTAATTTAGTCTATAAAGTCACCTAAACAAATGATCAATCTCAAGGTGAGTAGGTTTTCAACATGTTGACAATTAATCATGATAAAGGGGCAATAACTCATTAACCAGGCAAAATTTGGAAAAATATATTTTATTGGCATGTATATCATACATAAATATACAAATTTCAAGTTTGAAACATTATCAAATTCTAATTATATGGCCATCAAATTCTTAGAAAATTGAATTAAAAGACTGATGAGGTTTCATCGGATTTAGGGTTAGTCAATTAATGTGCCATATCTTTTTCAACACTACAACTTTAGCAAAATTGCTTTACAATTATTTAGAGGGGATATAACCCTACAAATTTCATGTTTTTCACTTTGTTTAAATGAACACTTAAGGTCATAAAAATATATGAAAATATCGTGACTAAGGAGATTTCATATGGTGCAAACCAACCCTAATGAAGGAGCCATATCTCCTCACACATACTAAATTAAGCAAAATTGTTTTACATGAATTGTAAGGGGTATAAAACTACAACTTTCATATTTTACACTTTCCCTAATTCCTCTTCTATGGTAATGAAATTTTGGGTACAAAATCTACTCTAACAACAAAACCAACATAATCATCTCTTGTTTCTTTTAAGCTTCAACCTCCATACATAAACTTTACCTCAAATTACTCCATAATTCTTCCTAATCATGCATGTTTAACATGTTAAGAGGCAAGAAGATAAAAACACTTACCTCTTTTGCCAAAACTAGAAAAGCTTAGGGTTTTCTTGAAGCTAGCTCACTTTTCTCCCTGTCCTTCTTCTTCTTCCTCCTTTCTTCCTTTCTATTTTCTACACTCCCTCACATTATTGGTTCTCTAATCTGATTCTAAAAGATAAAAAATTTAATTTGTATACCTACATAATAGGACAAAATCATGGTGTTTCACTATCATTGGTTAAAAGTTCAATATTCCTCTTTTAGTCCCTCTTCTTCACTCCATCATCTCATAATCCCCATATGCTCCTTATACTTTTAAATAAGCTCTAAAACACCATTATTTATGATGCTATAACATGCACACAACATAAGGTAATTTTTCATGTAACTATACAAACATTACATATATGTTCAAGTGTCTCAAATGCAATGGTCCAAGTGTGATCATCGCGCTTATCCAATTCACATATCTAAATGATCATTTATCCAATGAATATGTTCATGTGGGATTGCAAATCATTTATGTAGTGAATATGTTCATGTGAGAATGTCAATGAATGAGGATAGGGATGTTACACATATCCACTTTTATCTTAAAAAAGTTAAATTAGTCCTTAACATTTGAATTGATGTGATATACAAGAAATTATGTTATAGAAGTTGTCTAAGGCCAAAGAAATGTTAAGAAGTTCTATGTGATATACTATGTAATTCAAACTCTTAATGAGGACCAAATCAATTTTACCACCATAGAAAAAAAAACTCTTGGCTATAATGTTTGCTTTTGATAAATTCTAATCATACTTACTTAGTGATAAAGTTATTGTTTATACTAACCATACAACCATTTGATATTTGCTTGCTAAGAAGGATGCAAAGCCAAGGTTTATACAATAAATTTTGTTGCTCTAAAAGTTTAATTTGGAAATTAAGAACAAAAAGGGGTCTAAAAATTTGATCGTTAATCACGTCTCTCACCTAGGGTACATTCAATCGGAAAAGGTAAGTGCTCCTATCAATGAAACCTTCTTAGATGAGCAACTCTTTCTTCTAAAGTTATTCAAATCCCTTGGTATGCTGACTTTGTTAACTATTTGGTAAGCAAATTCATCCCTTATGACCATGACTTACATCAAAAGAAAAAGTTTTTGCATGATGCAAAATTTTATTTTTTGGAAGAGCCTTATTTATTTAAGTAATGCACCGATGAAATTATAAAGAGATGTCTCATAGAGGAGGAAATTAGAGACATTCTACTCCATTTCCATGAACAAATGTAGATGGCACTCTGGTCCCTCTAAGACCGTAGTTAAAATTTTCTAAAGCAGCTTCTTTTGGCCCTTGTAATTTACTAATTCTTTTACTTTTGTCAAGTCTTATGATAGTTGCCAAAGAGTATGAAATATCTTCAAAAGGAATGAAATTCTATGATTGAAGTATAACTTTTTTATGTCTGGGGAATAGACTTAATGGGACCATTCTTGAAATCTTTTAGAAATCAATATATTTTAGTGGTGGTAGATTACATCTTTAAATGGATGGAAGCCATGACAACACCAACTAATGATGCTCAAGTGTTGTTCTAGTTCCTAAGGAAGCATATCTTTACAACCTTTGGGGCCTCATGTGCTATCATTAATGGTGGTGGGTACACTTTTGTAACCGACAATTTGGGTCCTCTTCAAAACTTGTTTCTGGCAACCTGAATTATAAAAATTTAAGAGATGTTAATCTCGATCTTAAATTAACTAAGTAATTTAAGACCTAGATTAAACAAATTTATGAAATTATTAAGCCTTCAATCAACAATCTCAATAAGTTCTTTCAATAACTCAAGAAGAAAATTAATCTCTCATAAGAAATAAGAATTATTTGATCATCAGCTATCTCTTACATGTTTTTGATAACCCTTTATATAGGCATTACATTGCTTTTCTATGTAAGAAGAAAAAAAAAGACTTAATTCCAATCTAGAAAATAAGAAACAATCCAAGTAGTAAGATAACATTTCCTATTCAGCTAAATAAGGTTTTAAACTCCTAAATAGGTGTTATTACGATTGAGGAAAGTAAAATAAAAACTCCTAATTAAGTCGAACTTAGCATTGGTCAAAAGAAGAAAAGAAAAAGGAAGAGAATGATATGTTGAGACCTTGTCAATCTTGGAAATATATTTTGACTTGACTTTTTGACTTTTCCTTCTTATTTGTCACCCTTAATTTAGTTCCTCTTTAGGACTTCATTCTTCCACCAAAAGATGTTTGGAATATTCTTGAAAGTTTCTAAAACCTTTTTGGAACCTTTTAGAAACTTTTAGAATCATTTATAACACTTTTGTGCAAAATTTCCCCATTTTTAGAGTTGTACTTCTTGATTTCATTTTGAGCATCCATACATTAAATGGAAGTTCACAAATGATCATTTTGCCTTTGTGAAGAAGATTGTCCAAATAACGCTAGTTCAAATAAAGCAGGTTCAAATACGGCAACTCCAAGGTTGACAAGTCCAAATAAGGCAAGTTCAAATATGAAAGTTTTAGATATGACAGCTCCAAATATGGTAGGTTTTGAAGCTTTTGTGATGCCTTCCTCCTTTTCGAAGGAGAACTCCTTGCTAGTCCCTTTCATTCTTTGTAACGTTGAGCTTGCCCCTAACTTAGTTCATATCATGCCCCCTCTCTTCAAAAAGATTCATCCTCAAATCTTAGCCTACAATAAAACAAAAATGAAGTATAAAAACTAATGAAGATAGATCTAAATCTAACTTACCATGCAAACTGCAAGTACCTCCACCTGAATCAAATACAACTCGTATGAAACCACCTATAGAAAGGTTAGAACACACCCAAGAAGTATGAAAAGAATGAAAAATTAAAACAAGGTGACAAAAAAAAATCTTAGAAAACATTTTTCATCTAGTATGGAGAAATACTAAAGCATCAAATTTCTTTAAAACCATAACACTAGAAAGAGAAGATCTAGGTTTAATAAGAGAAAATTTAAAAAATCAAAGAACAACAAGAAACACATGAAATATAAGAATTTTTGAAATCAAAAGAAAACGTTCTTCCTAATCAACGCCTAAAGTAAAAATTAAAGAAAAACAAACATTTATAAACATAAAGATTATAATCAAAAGAAAACAAACATTTAGAATAAAAGGAACACTCAAAATGTTAAAACAAGAATTAAAAGAAGAAAAATATTGTTTAGAATAATACAAATAACTAAAAATGTTTAAAAAATAAATAAAACAATTATCCCTATTAAAATCACATTTTAAAGAAGAAACACATTATAATTGATTTAAATAAATTGAAGAAATGCAAAAAGATGAAAGTAAATTAGAAGAAAGACTAGAAATATAAAGGCAAGGAGAAAAATGAGAACAAAAACATTTAGAACAAGAAAAACAATAAGAAACATCTAAACAAAATTTAGAAAACTCCCTTTTACACAAATTTGCAACCTCTCTGTTCATTATAGCACCATCATTAATATTAAAAGTTAAGTTGGCTTCTTTGTTAGGCTCCTTCATTAAAAAACATTTTTTATGACCTTGCAAAAGAGACGTGAAAACACTATACAAAATATTGTAAATTTCATTAGTAGTGTAATACATTTCTTTCAACAAAAACATTGTTGCAGCCTTTTAGGAACCAATAGCATCCAAGAGAAATTTGTTGATCAAGCTTGCAAGAGAACTACAAAGAGTTATCTTCAAAATAGAATTTGAAGGACAAGCTTTTCGAGAATCCTCTCCATATTTTGTAACGACCATTTTCATTTACAAATCATGACATTCATGTCTAAAAATATATATGTAAAAAGGTTGATTCATTACACATACATAATCCAATAGGTATTTAATGTGCATATACGTTAACTAATGTTTAAGGCTA
Source organism: Omphalea diandra (assembly GCA_949677035.1). Classification (NCBI taxonomy): domain Eukaryota; kingdom Viridiplantae; phylum Streptophyta; class Magnoliopsida; order Malpighiales; family Euphorbiaceae; genus Omphalea; species Omphalea diandra. The sequence goes on along the minus strand of CATIWR010041359.1, from coordinate 26,503 downwards.
GTAACCATTAATCGGTTCCTATCTAGATATGTATACATAACACAAGGAGAGAGAGTTAGAATTCAACTGACGACCTATGTTCCATATGTTTATATGCAAAACACTATGCTTCAAAGTATCCAAAATTTCATGGTTTTATGCTTAAACGAATGGAATCTTACTTGTGACTCCTACCTTTTATCGATCATTGAGGGATTGAGAGGATGAGGTTCATACTTTAGTAATAACCCTTAATTTTGGCATACAATTTGGATCAACAAGGGACCCTTAAGGCCTCATATAAGATAAAAGTCTATTTTTCAAAGTTGGGGTCAATGGGTACTAAGGTAGGACAATACATTGATATTATCCCTATGTGAAATGTGGAGTCACCACCCGACTTTGGTCGAGATAAGAATTTAGGCAAGGACAAATTATAAGCCTACCTAAGTCATTTAGAAGGCCTAATGCATCTTCATCCTATTAGAGATCGAGTTTCAAAATTAGGTATGACTTAGGAAAAAGGTTAGGCACCTTCGAGTCACCTGAATACAAGGATCTGGCCTTCGCGCAATCAATGGTTTATTTTTATTCTTTGCCTTTATTAATGAATTTTTCATTTATCCACCTAGGCACATTCATCTAAGCAAGCCATCAACCATAACAATCAAGTATACAATGCATGATGCAAGCAAGCAATAAATAATATATACAAAGCATGGATGAGGAATACACATTCAAATTATGGGATTATCATGCAATGAACTTAAATAGATAAAAAAAAAAACATGTGTTATTTAGTTTTCCTAACATGCAAAATGAGCATAAATTACACCATAAAACATAAGTCATGAGGGAAGAAAATATCCCCTAAATCTACTCAAAATGACAAGAACTAAAAGAGAGGCAAATAAAGTCCTTAGTAGCCATCTTACCACATCTCCCAAAGTCAAGGTATCCTAACACACATTCTAAGTACATGATAACACCTTCAATCATCATAAATCAGAATATAACATTATCAAAATGCATAAATCATAAAATGCTTGAAACTTTGAACATGAGATGCAAAGTATTACGGAGGACATCGCATGGCCTAAGGCAATAATCACCATAAAAAAGAGATCTTAGGGTTGATGAACCCTTCCTCTTGTTGCTCATAAAGAGCTTAGGCATCTATGAATGTTGCTAACCATGGAGAAAGTTATAATGCAAATCAAAGAAAGAAGATAAGGACTAAGATACTATTCACGTATTTCCAACACAAGCAAAACCATAAAAAGGAAGATTCTCAAGATCTCAAAAGTGGTTAACCCCTCACTTAGTCACTATCAAAAGAGACCAACTAGAAATGAGAATCATCATTCAGTCCTCATTAGATAGCATGAACATTTACATAGAAAAAACCACGAAAACCATTGCAAAACCTATTAAAACTCAATTTTGAAGTAAATAGTGTCTTGGTTCTCCAGCCTAACCCTATTCTACCACTCGAGTGATGAAAAACATAGGAGAATGCCTTTGATAAAAGCAATCTGGATGAGAAGAATAAAGGATTTCATAAAACTATGTCTAGGAAACTAGGGTTGTACAACCCATTACTAGGGTTGTACATCCCAGAAAAGTGAGTTGTAAAACCTATACAAAGATTGTACAATCCCCATATACTAGGTTTTTTAAAATAAAAAGAAAGAAGAAGGGAAAAAATAAGGGGGAAATGGGAGGTCTTATATGTCTTTGTGTGTGTTTGTGCCCTCAAAGGCTCATAAGGTATTCAATATCCTCTAAAAATGTTTACGAAATACACAAAAGTGAAGAGTTTAGGCCTTGTTCTACCTTATAAGTGATTGGAGTGGGTTAGGGTCTAGGGTTTCTATATTAAGGGTGTTTTGAGAAGTAATTTTGCAGAGTAACCTTAAGGTTTCCAAACCTCTACTTCATCTTCAAATGAGGTGGTATTTGCAGTTGTACGTTAAGTGCACGAGATAAAAAATGGTTATGATTGCACCATAAATGTGTCCAATCGCAACAAATGAATTGAATGTACTAGAATTAGGCTTTGCACACGGGCTAGACAATGAAGAATGAGTTGCACATCCAATTACCAGGGTTATACAATTTTAGGGTTTAAGGGGGATCATTTTTACATTATTCTCAAGGGATGGTTATATGGCCCTAAGATTGGCTATACAACCTTACATTATGGGCTTTGCAACCCTACTTAATGGGTTGCACAACCCATTAAGCTTAATCGATAATTTTGGGCTTCGTTTTAGGCTTAGCTCTGGGCTTTAGTTATAGGCTTGGTTTTAGGCTTCTCCAAGGTTTCTTAAGGCCTTGATTCTCTTCCTTTGGCTTTTCCCCTTGCATTTTGAGGTCAGTGATTTTCATCATCAAGCTTTACATCCTAATGACCAAAAATCTGATGGTCAAAATAAGCACATCAAAGAAACATAATAAAAGGGGTAAGATAAGATGATCATTCCATCAATGGTGGAGGTGGATGGAAACCAACATGTTTGATGAAAGCTTGAAGGCACCCATCAACATCTCGCATCCTCATATCTAAATTCACAAGTTAATTTTATACCTCTACTTCAAAAGTATATTAGTGATAATCCATATGTTCCAACCTCGATTCCATTCATGTTGAAATCTCCTCTAATTATTATATAAAAGGTGGACATGAAGCATGAGTGGATGTCTCTCCCATAGGCACATCTTAAGGTCTAACACCCTTTTTATAACTCCCTTCTACTTGAGCATCTTGAATGAGCACATATCTATTACCATCTTTCTTAATAATTTGAATACACATTATGTTCTCATATGACAAGCAATAATCATCCTTGGCCTTTGTGAGATGAGTAATAAAGGTAAGGTCATAAGCTCGTACATAATAGGTAAGAATGGTTACAAACCTACCAACATAAATACCCCTGAAATCTCTCTTAGCAACTAATCCCATATGATGGATAGTCCACCAAGTTGTGTTAATGGAATGATCAAATCTCATGCACCATAAAAATGACAACTAAATTTGATTAACAACCCCAATGCCCTTTCCTCATCCTATTACTAAATATGGTAATAAATGATTCATGTATCTCAAAGATGGCTCTCTAATCTCTAAAATTTACTCATCTTTGCCTTATAATAGTATTTTCCATACAAAGAAATCTAAGCCTTTTGATTATTAAAATTCTTAAGAAAATCAACATACCAAATGTTGTTGAGTTGTAAAGCTTGGGCAATTTTGTCTAAAGAAAGGGTGTGGCCTTTATTGAGCAATTGGAATGAAATAGTACCAAAAGGTTGATGCAACTCCAATTTCCTAGATTCAACATGCAAACTAGCAAGCAACTCTATAGTCAACTTTCTATAAGAAAAAGTATGAAGCTAAAAAAATCATTCCCATTTAAAGGTCCTAAGGTGTTGTAACAACCATTTTTATTTACTGTTCATGGCATTCATGTCCAAAAATACATATGTATAAATGTTGACTCATCGTACATACACAATCCAACATGTATTTAATGTACATATCTGTTAACTAATGTTCAAGGCTAGTGAACACAAACTAATTTCTATCTAGGTATATGTACATGACACAAGGAGAGAGAGTAGAAATTCAGTTGACGACCTGAGCTCTATGTGTGTACATGTAAAGTTTTATGCTCCAAAGTATCCAAACCCTATGCTTTAGTATTAGAAAAACATAATTATGATTTAGTGAGTTGCGAATCAATAAATAAAAGTAATAATTAGATTCTTATGGCACAACCAACAATCAAAAATCATCATGATACATTATAAATAGAAGAATTGACTATGCAAATGTAAATGCAATAGATTGATTTTGTCATGACCTTACACGACAAACACTACTTCTAGGAATTCATGTAATTGAAATGACATTTGATTTTATTGGCCAACATATACAAGCGAGTCATTTGATCAATAATAGGTGCCAATAAGACATATTGGTCCCTTTTTCCAAGTGATTTGCAAGTGTTTGACAAGGCGATCACAACATCCTTTTAGTTCCATATGCAAGTGTTCTTTCACAGTGGTATACCAAGTAATCATTAAGATCATACACTTCTTACTTGACTTGTGTTTACATGTAAAATGTCACAATTCAATCACATATACATGTAATAGAACATAACCATATCATAAAATCATCAAACATACAAATTAGAATCCAATTATGGTTTTTACTCACCTTTTGATGTGACTAACCTTTATGATAAGCTTGCACCACTTTCCTGGGCTTCCTCAAAGTGTTGGGATCCTAACATTTGATACATATATCATTATAAAATTTCAAAATAAGTTTTTATGCATGGTATGCAACTATGGTCATCTTCCATGCAAATGGACCTAGTACTTAAACATATTATTCTTGTGTGGCAACCTAACATTATTACACTCTCATAGCATATACTTATCCAAATGACTTTATTCTTTATTTCAAATAACCTCGACACATAATGATACAACATATTCAAATTTCATATCAATATAAGATGGATAGAAAATTTGGTGAATTTTTTAATTTTGCACTATTTCAATGTCATCTTAGTATGAGTAGGTCTTACATTCATGGGTATATCTAAAATTTTACAAATCCAATTGAAAAAATCATTTTCTAGAAGATACATATCATATATAGTAACATTTATTATGTTTTATAGATTGTCAGATTTGGTCTATAAGGTTACGAAAATAGATGGTCAATCTCAGGATGAGCAAGTTTTCAACACATTAAGAATCAGTTACAATAAAGGAGCAATATACCATCAACCATGATATATTTGGAAAAAATATTTTACTAGAATGTCTATTAGACACAAATATTTAACTTTCAAGTTTGGTACATCATGAAATTCCCAATATATGGCCATCAAATTATTGAAAAACATAACTAAGAGACGAAACTGGTTTCATCAAATTCAGGGTCAGTCACTATAAAAGAGGTATATCTCTTTCCACACAATAAGCAAAACTACTTCACAAGAATTTAGAAGGGATACAACCCTACAAATTTTGTAATTTTTACTTTGCCTAAATCAACACATAAGGCCATCAAAATATATGAAAGCAGCCAGACTGAGGAGATTTTGGTTGGTTGTGAACTAGCCCTAATGAAGGAGCCATAGCTCTTCACAAACACCAAATTAAGCAACACTATTTTACGTGATTTTATATGAGGCATAAGGCTACAAATTTCATGGTTTACACTTCCTCAATTCCAATTATAGGATTATGAAATCGTGAGTGCAACAAGCTGCTCTAACAATAAAACCAACACAATCAACTCTTGTTTCTCTTGAATTTCAACTTCCATATATGAGCTCAATCTTAAATACTCTAAAATTCTTACAAACCATTCATGATTAACATGTCATTAGGGGATTAATTTCATGTGGGAATAAGATAAATTAACTTGCTTCTTTTTTTTAAAACCAAAAAAGCTTAGGGTTCCTTCCTAGGCAACTCACTCTTCTCCTTCTCGTTCTCCTTCTTCTTCTTCTTCTTCTTCCTCTTCTTCCTTTCTTTCTTTCTTTCTTTCTTTCTTCCTTAGCTTTCTCTTTCTTCTACTGTCGCTTACATTTATCCTCTCTAATCTACACCTAAAAGATGAAAAATTCAATTTGTAAACCTATTCTAATAAGACATCATGGTGTCTCATTTTCATTGGTTAGAAGTTCATTTTTCGTCTTTTAGTCCCTTTTCTTCACTCCTTCATCACCTCCATCCATCTTATAATCTCCATATGTTCCTTATACTTTTAAATAAGCTCTAAAAAACATTATTTATGATTCTATAACATGTACACAACATAAGATCATTTGTCATACAAGTATACCAACATTACATATAGGTTAAAGTATCCCAAAATTAATGATGCAAGTGTCATCGTCGTGCTTATCCAATTCACATATCTAAATGATCATTTATCTAATGCATATGTTCATGTGGGATTGCAAATAATTTATGCAAAGAATTCAATCATGTGAAAATATTAATGAATGAGGATAGAGTTGCTATAGGTGTTCTTGAACCTATTCAAGTAAACCGACATTCACTAGAGCACTTAAACTAATGAATTTGGTGGAAATTTTATAGAAGTTTGGAGAAGGTTGCATATCTTGTTTCATGTTCATCGTCTCCAAAGATTAGGGTAGCACTAAAAGGAGCAGAGCTTGAGGAGCTAAGTCTTTACTTAGTTGTGGTCTTTTGCCTCTTTCCCATAGTAGAAATCATGATTGAAGGTTAAGGAAAGATGTTTTGGTGAAGTTTTTATGGTGGAAAGGCTGACTTAGGGATGAAGATAGTGGTTTACACAGTTATGTTTAGGGTTTTCGATAGAAAAATGGAAAAAATAAAGGGGTGATCTTTAAAATTGGTTTTATAAAAGAGCACATGGTTGTGTGTTAATGCCATGCATTCTAGGTAGGCATGTTTGAGTAGAATGGCTTACAGTTATATCATGTGGTCGTGCATTATGGAAAACTGCTAGATTTTGATTGTAAATAGTGCATGGTTGTGTGTTTTGGGGTACACGGTCATGTTTTGGCATGCCCAATTGTGTTATGAGGTCAACTAATTTCATCCTTGATTGCCCAAATGTCTTTGTTTGATGCATGGTCATGCTATAAAACTGTGTGATTTTCCCAATGACTATTTTAAAGATTTGATCATCTTAATGGCCATAGAGCTTAGCCCCCATGACTATATTCTTATTTTTAACCTCTTTTAACACAAAGAACAACATAAAAACATAAGAAAACATGCCAAAATCATACCAAACACAAAGACATAACATATTAGCATAAGAATCAATATGAAAAATAATAAAGAGCATGAAAGAAAGCTCTCCCAAACTTAATTGAAGCTTTACATTTTGAGTTCCTTAAGTGTAATTCCTATAAAATAAAATATAACATGAAAAGAAAAATAATAGAATAAAAAAATGGAACACTCAAAGAAGGATAAACATATAATTTAGGGGAAGTTCTTAAGAACATGCTCGTTTAAGGTTGTTGGCCCTTGAGCACCAAGAATGGGGGTTAAATTGGTGAGAATTTAAAAATTTGGCGGAAAGATAATGAATTTAGGAGATTGAAGGAGAAAGAGAAAGAATGAACACACAATGTTTTTATAGTGGTTTGGGTGTTAACGAACCCTACATCCACTCCTCAGTTCTATGTTCTACTAACTCTAAATGATGTCTCCAAGCTCACACCAAACTTGTACACTTTACTTTTATGGCTCACACACAACCTTACAACTTATGTTTTAAGGCTCACACAAAAACCTCACTCAAGTATTTTCATAAAGGCTCATACCTAACCTAATACAAGAGTTTTGACAACTAAGCTAACTCTCAAACCTAATTACAATGGTGTTTAATGCTTATACCTAACAATATTAACTCACATACAAAGAATAAAAGGTTAAGAAGCAAAATTGCAAGAGTATGGCCAAAATCAATGATATTCTCTTGCATTCATGTCTGTTTGGTGGAGTATTTATAGGCAATAACAACCTAAGAGATGTTATAAAGAAAATATGTCTAAATCTCTAAGGTAAGCTAGGCAAATTTTGCATTAAATGCCCATCAAACTAGTTTTATGGTCGTGACTGGCATTTTGCATTCTCGAATTTCCACTTTACACTAGAATGACTAAAATTGCGATGGAGAACCCCATTTGTATCTAACAGCCAGTCCACATGGCATGCTATTATTGGTCATCTAAGAAAAATAGTTGTTTAACCCAAAAGTTGTGGTCGTGATTAAGGTTATTCTTGGACACAATAGTGACCGCGAATCCTTATATTTGGTAAGGAAAAAAAATGCTTCAATGGATCATGGTCTCGATATCTTTTTCATCCTCTCAAATTTTGAAGCGTCAACTATTATCTTAGACATCTTGCAAGCTTTGGTTACAAACTTGGTTCCTTCCATACAACTACAAAAGTCACAGTTGCGACTGGGAATGCAAAAGTCACCATGAATCAGACTGTATGACAATCATGTCTTTCTTGGCAAGGTCGTTGTTGTGATTTGCTTTGTAAATTCATCTAGTTCAAGTTCATCCATTCTTGTGGCAAGGTCGCAGTCATGATTTTAAGGTTCTTAACAGTGAATTGTATGTCTTACATAATGTTTGAGATTTAGACTTCCATCAAACTTCCAATACAAACTAATCTTAAAATTGCAAAAAAAAAAAAAAAAAACACTTCAACAAGACGTTAGAATTGATCAATCTTCATTGTCAAGATCAAAAGAGACCTTTGACTTAGGTTTCACCAACCTAATCTGATAATCTCTGCCTTTTCTCTTTTGACAACTTAGATTCATTTTACAAAAGGTAATGAACTACATAAGTGTGAAGTTAAGTTGGTTAACATTTTTTAATAGAATACTTACTGAAAGACTAAGCTTAGCAAGGATTTAGATTTTAGATTAGATTGCTCCCCTTTAACTTATATTTTCCCTTTGATTATATGTCATGCAATTTTTTTTGCTATTTCTCTACCACTTTCGTAAGATAAAAAAGAAAATAGAAGTTAAAAGTGAGTAAAAGTGCATAGGTGACATTATTCGATGAGGAATTTGGATATTAAATAGAAGAGCAATTGCACATCATAAACAAACACATGAAGCATAAATTGCAAACAATTTTATTTATGTAGGTGAATAGAAATAGAAAGATGTGGGATCACAAACTTAGGCCATAAAAGAAACAAAATGAATAAAAGAAAAGAGAATACTACAAGGCTATGAAAAAACACTAAAAGATTGAAGAGCTATCATCATCTCCAGAATCAGCAATGTCTTTGACTGCACCTCCTTCTTATGCTTCTTCCCCTTCTTCCACCTTTTTTATCTTCCTCTTCTTTTGGAGTATCCACTCAATCTTCAAAATCAAAGAGGTGGCAAGGGGTAGCACCCACCTTCTCTTGAAGGTCCACCAAATCTCCTTCTGATCATCCTCATAACTTTGTCTAATTTATTATTTATTGACGAAAGAGAGATGGTAAAGGACTTGGTTTTAGGTTTAGGCTTAGGAGATGGAATTGGTTGGGTTCCCTCCTCTATCATAAGCTTCTTCCTCTTTGAGGCTTGAGAGGCTTCAGGCTTTTTAGCCCTAAAAGAACCTAAGGTATAAGTATAAGAGTTTAAGTGTATAGCTTTGGCATTGATGAGGTAGGGCAAGTCATGAAAATTGTGGAATGGCAAATATTTCTTGGTGAGAAATTTTTCATTTTCCTCATTTAGGGCCCCTACATACCTATAGATTATTGTGATATGAAAGGATAGAAGAAATTGGTTTTTGGGCTTATTACTTATGTTAATCAATTGATCCATACAGTATCGACCAGTTTGGATAGGTTTGTTTTTGGTTAAGCAAAATAAGAAGGCTAGGTCCTTTTGAGAGACCTTTTCATTCCCCTCACCTCTGTCATTTATAGAAAAGGTGATGATACGATGAAGGAGCCAATTTGGAAGGTTTCGAATATACTTAGCCAAAGAAGTTTTTAGGTCATGTTTTATTTTGATGGAGATTTCAGATAAGAATTTAGAATAGATGATTTCAAGTGCAAAGATGATGAAAGCCATATCATCTCGCACTAGAAGGTTGAAAAGGTTAGAGAGTTGTTCAAAGGTTATAAAGTAAGAGTCCTCGAAAGCCCGAAAGATTAACCTATACTGACCTACTTTGGATTCGACTCTTCTGTTCAATGTGACCGTGAGTATGGACTTTTTAACTATTTCTTCATATTCGGGTTTATCTTAGAAGATAAACTCATTCCAGCCCAACTTGGATAAGAAAGCATGAATTTCATCCTTGATTCCTAAGGATTCAAGGAGAAAAATTAAGGGAATTTTATTGGGTTCGATGATTTTAGTAGAGTTGGCTTTGTAATGGTCTTTGTCCTCCTTTGTTATTCCTTTCATTAAGTGAAAGGCAGGAGGGCCAGAAGTTTGGCTTATGCCCTTTCCTTTCTCTACTCTGTAGAGCTTTTTGGGTGCCATTAGAGAAGTTAAGAGATGGTAGTAGGTTGAGACAAGAAAATGAAGATAGGTAAAGAGAATGTTTAAAAGTTAAATGGAGGAGTGATAAAGGGGTTTAAATAGGTAAAAATATGATGAAAAAGGGGTAAAAAATGGTCAAATTTGAAATAAATGAGGAGGTGCCATCGATTAGCAATCAAATCAATTAATGCTTGCTAGTTACTCTAATTTGCGATAGTGAACCTCAAGTCGTGATCGCTAATTAACAAAAATCTTAGTAGCGAATAAAAATTTCTTGAAAATAGGAGTCAATAGTCAAAACTTTTGAATTTTGAAAAAATTTGCAGTTGAAAATTAAGATTGCAATCGCAAATTTGATATATGACAAAAAGTTTGATAAGCGCCTGTAAATTGAAACCACAAAAGGAAAATAGCAACCACAAATTATGAGGCAAAAAAAGAAATAAGGGAAAGATAAGAATTGTCCTTCCTAATTATGATCCACTTAATGTATTGGTGATTAATTCATGCAAATTAGCATAGAGAAGCACATTTGCATAAGGAATTAAGACATCCAAAGTAATAAAGTGCACATCTATCAAACACAACATCCAATTACTCAAAACAACAAACTAAATAAAGAACATTCTATAAAATCTAATTTTCACTCTAGGGAGCTTCCATCAAGCATTCCTAGCACCCTTTTAATGAAGTTTATCCTTTCTTTAATAAGGGGTTTCATGAAAATATTCACAAGTTGATGATTAGTGCCAATAAACTCTAACACCATATCACCATTTTGAATACGATCTCTAAGAAAGCGATGCCTAATGTTAATGTGTTTGCTCCTAGAGTGTTGGATGGGATTCTTTGAAAGATTTATTACACTTGTGTTGCCACATTTGATGGGAATGTGATCAACAACTTTGCCATAATCCTTTAGTTGTTGTTTTATCTAAAGAACTTGGGTGCAACAATAACCTATCGCTATATATTTTGCTTCAGCAATGGATAGAGCAATTAAAACATGCTTCTTACTAGACCAAGAAACTAAACATTCTCCAATAAATTGGCAAGTTCCAGAAGTGCTCTTTCTATCTAGTAAGCTACCAGCATAATCCACATCTGAATATCCTAAAAGGCTAAAAGATTAATTCCTAGGATACCATAAACCTAAGTGCAATGTACCATGTAAATACTTAAGAATCCTTTTAGCATCATTAAGATGTGAGTCTTTAGGACATGATTGAAACCTAGCACACATGCATGCACTAAACATGATGTCGAGTCTTCAGGCAGTGAGATAGAGTAGAGAACCAATCATACCTCTGCATCTTTTTTCATCAACAGACTTACCTGATTCATCTTTGTCTAGTTTAATGGTAACACTCATTGGTGTCTTTACTACTTTGCATCCTTCCATACCAAATTTCTTGAGTACATCCTTTGTGTACTTGGCTTGGTTGATGAATATGCCCTCTTTGCTTTGCTTGATTTGTAGGCCAAGAAAGAACTTGAGCTCTCCCATCATGCCCATCTCAAATTCTATAGTCATAAACTTGGCAAAATCCTTACAAAGAGATTCATTAGTAGCACCAAATATAATATCATCAACATATATTTGTACAATGAATGTGTCTTGATTGTGACTTTTGACAAATAAAGTACTATCAACCTTCCCTTTCTCAAAATCATTTTGTAAAAGAAATGAGCTAAGCCTTTCATACCAAGCTCTTGAAGCTTGTTGCAAATAGTATAAGGCTCTAGTTATCTTATAAACATGATTTGGAAAAATGTGAGATTCAAAACTAGGAGGTTGTTCAACATAAACTTCTTCCTCAATGAGACCATTTAAAAATGCACTTTTAACATCCATTTGAAAAAGTTTAAAGTTCATGTGGTATGCATAAGCTAAGAGAATCTTAATGGCCTCTAATATTACTACGTGGCATAGGTTACATCATAATCAATGCCTTCCTCTTGATTGTACCCTTTTACAACCAATCTAGCCTTATTTCTAGTAATGAAACCTTGTTCATCTAACTTATTCCTAAACACCCCCTTGCATCCTACAATACGGTGTTCCTTAGGCCTAGGAATAAGTTTCCATACTTTATTTCTCTCAAATTGATTGAGTTCCTCTTGCATGGCAATCACCTAACTTTCATTATCAAGAGCCCTATCAATTGATTTTAGCCCAAACTGAGAAATAAATGCAAGATTATTATCTAAAGCATTAAGTTGAGATATAATACTTACAACCTTGGATGTATCACCAATAATTAATCCTTTAGGTGATGTTTGGAGATTCTTTAATCCTTAGGAAGATTTTGATATGAAATTTATTCTTGTTGTGGTTGCAATTCCTTTTCTTCTTTTAATGACTTGTCGTCATCATAGTTTATAATAATTTCTCTTGAAGTTGACTCTAACTCCATTTTTTTAAAGTCACCTGCAAGATTATCAATAAGAGTACCTTTTCTAAGATTAAGTTTGCTAGATTTATCAAATACAATGTTCATTGACTCCTTAACAAATATAATACTTTTATTGAATACTCTATAGGTATTACTGGTGGTGGAAAATCCTAGAAAAATACATTCATTTGTCTTAGAATCAAATTTTCTAAGATTGTCCTTGGCATTTAAGATGTAGTACTTGCACCCAAAAACTCTTAGAAATGACAACTTTGGCTTTTTACCATTCTGAAGCTCATAAGAAGTTTTATTAAGAATAGGTCTTTTAAAAACATGATTAGCAATGTAACAACAAATATTGATGGCTTTGGTATAAAAATAATTAGGTAAGGAATACTCATTGAGCATGGTTCTAGCCATCTCTACTAGAGTTTTATTTTTCCATTCTACAATACCATTTTGTTATAGTGTTCTAGGAGTTGAAAAATTATGAGAAATCTCATTTTCTAGACAATAAGATTCAAAAGATTCATTTTGAAATTTTTTTCATGGTCACTCCTTATCAAAGAAATGAAGTAACCCTTTTCATTTTGAACTCTTTTTGCAAAACATTTAATAGCATCTAAAGTGTCATGCTTATGAGCTAAAAAGGATACCCAAGTAAACCCAGAGTAATCATTAACTACGACAAATGCATAATACTTTCCACCTAAAATAGCACTCCCAATAGGTCCAACCAAGTCCATATGAATAAGTTAAAGAGGTTTAGATGTACTCACAACATGCTTTGCCTTGAGTGAAGATAGATGTTGCTTTCCCAATTGGCATGGTCCATATGTCTTATCCTTTGAGAATTTTAGCTTAAGAAGACCTTCCACTAGCTTTCCTTTTGATAGGCTTTATAGGAGTTCCATGTTAGCATGGTCAAGTCTTTTATGCCAAAGGTAAGCTTCATTGCTAAAGGGCACACAACACTTGAAGGATTGGTTACCCAAATTATCTAAGTCAATTAAGTAGGTATTGCCCCTCCATTCATCCTTGAAGACTACCCTTTTATCCACCAAAGTGGTAACTCGACACTCTCCAGGGTCAAAGGTGGCTTTATTACCTTTATCACATAATTGACATACACTTAGCAAATTATGTTGTAAACCATCTATAAGAAAAACATCATCAATAAGTGAACAACCATTGTTACCAATTGTTCCAATGTCAATTACCCTACCCTTGGTATTGTTCCTAAAAGTAACATTACCACCTTTTTATTTTATGGCTATGAATAGCTTCTTGTTGTCTATCATATGCTTTAACCATCCACTATCCACATGCCAATCATTGTCTTCATTAGTGGCTACCATACAATCCTGCATAACATAAACAAATCACTTTTTGTTTAGGTACCCAAGCATACTTAGGACTTTAAGGGGTAGGCCTAGAAGGGTCCTCTAATTTGAGGTGAGCCTTCCCAATATAACATTAGATATTTCTATGATTGAACTTCATGTAATAATGACATTGGAGTTTAGACTTATGAGTCTTTCTCCTATACATAGTAGCTTTTGTATGAGTAGGGGTACTTCTAGTACTATGATGATATGAGTGTGAGCATGTGCATAAATGGTTAGAAGTATATGAGAATTTTTTTATATGTGTTAGGGTGAGTATGTTTGGTTAGCCCTTTTTAGCATAGGCTTTAAGCCTTGATGTACCTTACTTTTGCCCTTGGGCATTAATGGATTAGTGTTATGAGCACTCTTCCTCCCAACTACCTCAATGTTAGATGTTTGAGGTGTTAAAGCTCTAATGAAAGTAGTGAGAGGGGGAGTAGATAATGAGGAGACTCCATTAAAGCCAAAACCATGTCTAACTAAGAGAGTCTTTAAAATACAATTAATGTATTTAAAACTCTGTTCCCTTTGTGAAATTTAGAAATAGAATTTTTAAGCTCAATTACCTTTCCTTTTAAGGTATCATTTTCCTTTCTCAAGGAATTTAGAGAAGATGAAGACTTTGTAAGACTTTCTATAGATTTTTTGAGTTCTTCATTAGAAGTCCTCAATTCATTTACAAGCTCATTGAATGAGTGAAACTCATTTTCCAATTTTGATCATTTCTTTTTATAAGTTTTCATTTGTGTCTTGTATTTGTCACATCTCAAGGTAAGAGATTCCAAGACCTTATCATCTAGATCATCTAATGCATCATAGTTTTCACAAGAATGACATAAAGAATTGACTTCATTTAAAGAGTCATTTTGTGGCATGAAACATAGATTTGCCACTTCCTCATCTTTATCGTCCTTATTAGAGTTGTCATACCAAGTAGCTTTGAAGCTTTTCTTCATTTCTTTATCCCCTTTCTTCTTTTTTTTTAGCTTAGGGCAATCATACTTGATGTGGCCTTACTTGCCACACTTATAACATATTACTTCACTCATCCTTTCTTTGCGGTTAGCAGATGCCTTCTTGAAGTTTCTTCCATCCTTTCTTCTTCTTATCAGCTCCTTGGTTCTCCTAGAAAACATAGCTAGCTCCTTCTCTTTTTTTTTTCACCATCATCATCACTTGAGACGACCTCTGCTTCTTTGTCTTTAGATGAGGATTTGAAAGCTAAAGTCCTTTTCTCTGTTTTGTCATTCTTGTTCGCTTGCCCTCTTATCTTCCTTATCTCTTCATCCTTTTTTAAGGTTAGCTCATGAATGAGAAGCTTGCCATTGAGGACATTTGTTTATGCTTTTCCAATTTCTAGATTTGACTCTTATATGCTACATACCCTGGTACGAAACTTTTCAAGAGGTAAGGATTTAAGTATTTTAGTGTTTACTTCATGATTGATGAGTATTCTTCTGAATTTCTTCATGTTTGTGATAATGGATAAGAGTTTATTTGTTACATCGGTGATGCTTTCATTATCCTTCATCAAAAATAACTCCCATTCTATTACATACATCTCCAATCTGTTGGATTTCACCAAGGTTGTGCATTTATGGTAATTCTCCAAAGCTTTCCAAATTCCATAGGTTGTGAGGAAATGTGACTCTTTTTATTTCTTCCCTTGACAATGAACTAAGAAGGATTGCCATTGCCCTCTTATTTCTTCCTTTCAATCTTCTATGAGCTTCTACCAATTCTTCCCTTCGGATTGACTCTTCACTTTCATCGGCCGCCTTAGTAGGAGGCTTTCATTCTTTTGCCATAATATCTCAAAGGTCTACCACATCGCTATCCAAATATATCTCCATCCTATACTTCTAATGTGTCTAATCGGATCCATGAAAATATGGCTTGAGATGGGTGTGGATTCCTTCTTTTGACATGTGTCTTAGCTCACTTAATTAAGAATTTTAATGAGAACTTGCCTCCGATACCACTTATTGGCACTTGAGCACTAAGAAGGGGGGTTGAATTGGTGGGAATTTAAAATTTTGGAAGGAAGATAATGAATTTGGGAGATTGAAGGAGAAGGAGAAAGAATGAACACACATTATTTTTATAGTGGTTTGGGTGTCAATGAACCTGACATCCACTCTCCAATTCTTCACAATTGGGTGTTCTACTAACTCTAAATGGTGTTCCCAAGCTAACACTGAACTGGTACACTATGTTTTAATGGCTCACACACAATCTTACAACTTATGTTTTAAGGCTCATATAAAAACCTCACTCAAGTGTTTTCACAAAGGCTCATACTTAACTTAATACAAGAGTTTTGACAAATAGGCTAACTCTCAAACCCAATTATAATGGTGTTTAATGCTAACACCTTATAGTATTAACTCACATGCAAAGAATAAAAGGTTGAGAAGCAAAATTGCAAGAGTTTGGCTATAATTAATGATATTCTCTTACATTCATGTCTATTTGGCGGAGTATTTATAGGCAATAACCACTAAAGAGATGTTATAAAGAAATTATGTCTAAATCTTTAAGGTAAGTTGGGCAGATTTTGCATTAAATGCTTATTAAACTAATTTTGCAGTCATGACTTGCATTTTGCAGTCGTAAATTTCCACTTCGCATTATAAAGATTGAAATCGCAGCAGAGAACCCCATTTGTATCTAACCGATAATCCACTTGACATGTTGTTATTGGTCTTCTAAGAAAATAGTCATCGTGTTTGTTCAATCAACCCAAAAGTCGCAGTCGCAATTAAGGTTCTTTTTGGACGCGATAATAACTGTGAATCCTTTTATTTGGTAAGGAAAAAAAAATACTTCAATGGGTCAAGGTCTAGATAGGTTTTTCATCGTCATGAATTTTGATATGTCAATGGTTATCTTGAACACCTGGCAAGCTTTGATTGCAAACTTAGTTCCCTTCATACAACTCCAAAAGTCGCAGTCGTGACTAAGAATGTGAAATTCACCGCGAATCATATTGTATGACAATCATGTCTTTCTTGGAAAGGTCTCCACCGCGATTTGTTTTCTGAATTTGTCTGGTTCAAGTTCATCCATTCTTGTTGCAAGTTCACAATCGCAATTTTAAGGTTCTTAACAGTGAATTATATGCCTTACATAATGTTTGAGATTTAGACTTTCATCCAACTTCCAATGTAAACCTATCTTAAAAACTGCAAAAACAACACTTAAACAAGATGTTAAAACTTATCAATCTTTATTTTCTAGATCAAAAGAGACCTTTGACATGGGTTTGGCTAACCTAGTTCAACAAAGATCTTTAGCTAGACCCTTGTGTTTGGCTTATATGTTAAGGCATATGGGAGATAAAAGGTCTCTGCTTTTTTTGCAACATTTCTTTTATAATGAGGCTTCGAGTAGTGACCATTGACCTTAAAGATTTCACCCTTAGCATTTGCAATTTTAATGTCACCATAAATATAGATTTTGATTATGACAAATGGTCCCAACCATCTATGCATGAATTTACCCATGCAAAGATGCAATCTTAAGCTAAAGAGTACCACTTATTGACCTCCTTTGAACTCTTTTCAAAATTTGACTATTATCATGCCATCATTTGGTATTTTCCTTATAGATCCAATTATTCTTATAAGCTTAAAGACAAAGGGATTCAATTTCATTGAGCTGAAGTTTTTACTTTTCACCAGTAAGATATAAGTCAAAGTTTTAAAATTTTACTGCCCAATAAGCCCTATGCTCTAATTTGATCAACAAGTAGCAAGCTTCCAAATCACTAAAAGTGGTTCCAATTAGCATCTTATAAGAAATTTTATATGCCTAAAGTGCATCAATAAGCTTAGAGACCAATCTTTCCTTAAAGAGCTAATAGCCTTTTCTAGAATTTGCTTGATAGCCTTATTGGATACCTCTACTTGGCCACTTGTTTGAGGATGGTAAGGCATTATGATCTTATGGTTCACCTCATAATTCTTTAGGAAGGACTCAAATTGTCGATTGCAAAAGTATGAACCTCCATCAATGATAAATGAATATAAGGTTCCACAGGTTGTAAAGATATATTTCTTTAAGAACTATATCACTACTTTAGCATCATTAGTAGGGATAGTTATGGCTTTAACCCATTTAAAGATGTAATCAACCATCACCAAGATGTACTAGTTCCCAAAAGACTTTGGAAAAGGCCCTTATGAAGTCATTTCCCCAAACATCAGAGAGTTTTACTTTAATCATGGAGTTTAAGGGCATTTTATTCCTCTTGGAGATATTACTTATTATTTAGCACTTATCGCAAGACTTAACAAAGGCAAAAGAATTAGTAAACAAAGAGGGCCAAAAGAATCCACTTTGTAATACATTAGCTTTTATTTTGGATGGACTAAAGTGTCCTCCACATTCTCGATTATAGCAGTGGAGTAGAATATCTCCCATCTCCTCCTCTAGTACAAACCTCCTTATAATTCCTTCGACACACTCCTTAAACACATACGGTTCTTCCCAAAAATAGAATTCAACATCATGCAAAAACTTTTTCTTTTGATGGGAATTAAAATCATGTGGAATAATGTCACTTACCAAATAATTAACAAAATCAACATACCATGGAGTTTGAAGACTTTTAAAAGGAAGAATTACTCATCTGTGAAAATCTCATTAATGAGAGTAGTCAACTTTTTGTCTTGTATGTGCTATATGTGAGAGAGATGATCGACAACCAAATTTTTTGAACCTTTATTGTTCTTAATCTCTAAGTCAAACTCTTAGAGCAATAGAATCCATCTTATGCACCTTGATTTTGCATCCTTCCTGGTTAGCAAGTAACAAATAGTTGTATGGTTAGTGTAAATGATTACTTTAGAACCAAGTAAATAAGATATAAATTTATCAAAACAAACACAATAGCTAAGAGTTCTTTTTTTGTGGTGGTATAGTTGACTTGGGCATCATTTAGGGTTTGGCTTGTATATCATATAACATGAAATATCTTATCCTTCCTTTGACCTAAAATAGCCCCAATGGCATAGTCACTTGCATCACACATCAACTCAAATGGTAAGGACCAATCCAACTTTGTCATGATAGGCACGAAAGTGACTTCCTTTTTCAACCTCTAAAAAGCATCCAAACAAGAATTAATAAAATAAAAAAATAACATATTTAGTTAAAAGATCACAAAGGGATTTAGAAATTTTTAAAAAGTCCTTAATGAAATACTGATAAAACCTTACATCTCATAGAAAACTCATGCTCTTCATAAATGTTGGAGGAGGCAAATTTTCTGTTACCTCATTTTTTTCCTAGTCCACTTTAATGCCTTTGAATGAGATTTTATGTCCAAGTACAACACCTTCATGCACCATTAAGTGGCACTTTTCCAATTAAGCATGAGATTAGTTTCTTTACACCTTTAAGAGACTATATCAAGGTTAGCCAAAAAATCATCAAAAGAATCACCAAAAATAAAGAAATCATCCATGAATATTCTAACCAATTTCTCCATCGTTTCGAAGAATAAAGCCATCATGTATCTTTGGAAAGTAGCTAGTGCATTACATAGGCCAAAAGGCCTACACCGATAAGCAAAGGTGTCGTATGGATATGTGAATATCATCTTCTATTAATCCTCTAGAGCTATTTGAATTTGATAATAGCTTAAGTACCCATATAGGAAGCAATAATACATGTGTACTGTAATTTTTTCAATATTTGGCCAATAAAAGGTAAAGGAAAGTAATTTTATGGGTTGTCGGATTTAACTTCCTATAGTTTACACACACTCTCCACCCTATCACGGTCCTAGTAGGGATAAGTTTATTATTTTCATTGGTCATAACAGTTATCCTCCTTTTCTAAAGAACTACTTAGACTGGAATAAACCATGGGCTATCAGAAATAGGGTAGATGATCCCGCATCTAACAATTTTTACCACTTTCTCCCTAACTACCTCTTTCATATTAGGTTTAAGCCTCATTTGGTGTTATATTTGTGGGTTTGTGATTGTCCTCCATCAAAATTTTATGCCTACAAAGTGTAAGACTAATCCCCTTAATATTTATTATAGTCAATCCTAAGGCTCTAATCTAGTTCCTCAACACGCTCAACAACTTTTCCTCTAGTGTTTATGTAAACTTATTAAAGATGATAACTAAGAGTGTGTTATCATTCCCCAAAAAGGCATACCTAAGGTGAGGGGTAAGGGCTTAAGCTTGAATTAAAGAGGTTTATGAATAGAAGGTAGATTATTTCAAGGTATTTCTTACAATCTGAGAGCTAATAAGGGAAGAAGAACAAAGGTCATCACATACTTCAAGAGTTTGAGTACTTACCTCTATAGTGCTTCTCACTTTCTCATTCTCTACCTTTACTGTGGCTACCTTTCCAAGATTAGATGTCTCTTGCTCTTCTTTGAACACTTATTTGGAACATTCTTCAATAATGTTAATCCTTAAGCACCTTTCATCCTTGATAGGCTTCTTAATGGCTTTGTACATGTAGAACACGGCCTCTTCATCTCTTAATACACAAAGTTAGTGTTCCTCCTCTAATGTTAACAAAAGCACCATGTAAGGAATGGTTGTCCCAAAAGTAATGGAATTTTCCTATCTCCCTTCATATTAGGAACCATAAAGTCCACCGAGATTATGAACTTGTCCAACTTGATAGGTGCATCAACCAGTATCCCTTTTAGATACATTATTGAATGGTATGTTAGTTAGAGAAACATCTTGGTGGGTTTCATCTTGCCAATACCTAATTTTTCAAAAACAAATAAAGGCAATAGATTTATATTAAAACCTAGATCACTAAGAGGTTTTTCAAAAGAAACATGACTAATATCATAAGGTATCATCAAACTCCTTGGATCTACTCTTTTTGTAGGGAATTTATTAAGTAGGATGCCATTACATTCCTTTATTAAGGTGACTTGCTCGCATTCCTCTAATTCACTCTCTTTTGAAGCACATCCTTCATGAACTTTGTATACTTGGCATTTTGGGCAAGTGCTTCTATAAATGGGATATTAATTTGAACTATTTTAACCATGTCTAAGAATTTGGTAAATTGCTTGTTCGTTGAGCTTTGCTTCTGCAAATGGGAGGCATGTATGGCTTGACCTTTTCCTCTTCTTTTGCCTTTTCTTCTTCTTTTGCCTTTTCTTCTACCCTTTGTTAAAGTTCCTTACAACTCTATAAGGTGATGAATTTCACTTAGTCTTTTGGGTTGGTTTAAAAATTTTTAGGTAAGGCACCCTAGGATCTAGAACTAATGACACTAGTTATTTATTCCATTTAGATCTCAAGGTTAGGGATAGAAAATGAGTGATTTTTATTGGATTGATCTATTTTATCCTCAAGTCTCATTTTATTCTTTTATTATTTTCAAGCTTTGTATTATTTAAGGCTATTAGTTCTTCAAAAGGTTTTCTAAGCTTAACTTTTTCTCTCAAGGTTGGCAATTTGGTGGTGGAAATTGAAAACTGGGCAGTGATACTTGGTTATTAGGATTTAAAGTGTTGTTGTCCAACTAAAAGAAATTAGGGTGATTGTGCTAACCCAAGTTAAAGGTACTAGAGTGTGGGTTATCGGATTGATGGTTGAAAAGTTTCCCATATAATTCACGAGTTCTTGAGTAAAAGGGTTCCCTATTTGGCAATCAATGCTTTTATATTCGTTTTCCTTATAAAAGTCACACAAAACCTACAAGAAAGGAGAAGACATATGATTATAATTAAAAACACTTAATTGCTTGGACAAAGTAGATACTTGAGGTTGCAAGGTTTGGAATGCATCCATGTTTTGGATTTCCACCACTTTCTTTGGCAATGTCCTTTCATAAGCTTGGTAGTTATTTTTTTCCCATTGTCTTAATTAAGTCATAGGCAACATTCATTATTTTATCTAATAAAGATCCTCCAATTATTATATCGATGGTGATTTTGATTTGCCTAAATGGTCTATTGTCGAATGTATGCACGATTGACCACTTTTGAATTTGATGATTTAGGCACCTTCTAAAAAGATCTTTAAACCATTCCTAAGCTTCATTCAAAGTATTCCCATCCAATTAGCTAAATGCAGTGATTTCATTTCTAAGACTATTCATCTTTGATGGAGGATAATGTTTACCTAAGAAAGCTTAAGAGAGTTATTCACAAGTAATGATACTTTCCATGCCTTCGCCTTATCCTTAAAAGTGAATGTTAAAAGGCATAGTCTTACTGCATCTAATAGCATTTTGTTTTGCCTAAATGTGTCACAAGTCTTTAAGAAATTTTCTATGTGAGGATTGGGATTTTCCCGAGAGAGGCCATGGAATTAGAGAGTATAGGTAAGTATCTAAATGAATGCCAGCTTGATTTCTGTAACAGCCCTATCCACATTCATTGGTATTATCACACGAACATATTCATTGCATATATGATAAGAAATCCCACATGAAAATATGCAACGGATAAATAATCATTCAGACATGTGAATTGTAGAAGTACGATAACGACACTTGCACCATTACATTTGGGACACTTGAACATATATGTAGTGTTTGTATAGTTGTATGACAAATTGTTTTATGTTGTGTGCTTGTTATAGCATCATAAATAGTGGTGTTATAGAGCTTATTTTAAAGTATAAGGAGCATCTAGGAATTAGGAGATGGATGGAGATGCTTAAGTAGTGAAGAAAAGGGACTAAAAGAGGAAAGTAAACCTCTAACCAATAAGAATGCAACACCATGATTTTGTCTTGTTACAATAGGCTTACAAGTGGAATTTTAGACCCTTGAGGATCAGAATTAAAGGGTTAGATATGAGTTATAGTAGGAGAGAGAGAGAGAGAGAGAGCTAAGGAAGAAAGAAAGAAAGGAATAAGAGCAAGAACAAGAACAAGAAGAAGAAGAAGAAGAAGAGGAAGAAGTATGGGTTGCCTAGGAAAGAGTCCTAAGGTTTTATCATTTTGAAACAATAGGTAAGTTAATTTATCTTTTTCCTAACTAAAATTAACCTCTCATGACATGTTAATCATGCATGGTTAGTGAGAATCATGGAATAATTGAGGTAGAGCTCTTGGATGGAAGTTGAAATTCAAAGAACAAAAGTTATTTGTGTTGGATTTTACTGTTAGAGTAGGATTTTGTTCCCATGATTTCAAAACCCTAGAATAGTAATTAGGAAAAGTGAAAATTATGAAATTTTTAGCTTTATATCCCATATAAATGCATATGAAACAGTTTTGCTTGATTTGGTGTGTGTGAGGACTTATGGCTCCTTCATTAGGGCTGGTTCACAACCAACCGAGATAACCCCAGTCTTTATGTTTTTTTATATTTTGATGGCCTTATGTTCTGATTTTGACAAAGTGTAAAACATGAAATTTGTAGGTTTATATCCGCTATAAATTTTTGTAAAGAATTTTTGATTGATTTGTTCTTTTGAAAGAGATATGGCTCATTGATTGGGATTGGCCCTGTACCCGAATGAAACCCCACCTTTCTTTTAAGTCTATTTTCCAAGAATTTGATGGCCATAGATTCAGAATTTAATGATGGTAAAAACTTGAAAGTTGTATTTTTATGTGATCTACATACCTATGAAATATTGTTTTCAAATCTAGCATGGTTGTTGAGATATTATCCCTTCATCATGACTGTTTGTC
The DNA here is from genome assembly GCA_949677035.1 of Omphalea diandra. Classification (NCBI taxonomy): domain Eukaryota; kingdom Viridiplantae; phylum Streptophyta; class Magnoliopsida; order Malpighiales; family Euphorbiaceae; genus Omphalea; species Omphalea diandra. The sequence continues at coordinate 3,041 of CATIWR010041359.1, read as the reverse complement.
AACATATTACAAACCTGCTCACCCTGAGATTTGTCTTTTGTTTTGGTGACCTTATAGACTGAATTAGACAATCAGTAAAACATAAAAAAATGTTCTTTTATATGTTTTGTATCTGATGGTAGAATATTATTGCAATTGGATTTGTACAATTTGAGATACACCCAAGAATGTAAGATCTACTCAGACTGAGATGACATTGCAATAGGGAAAAATTTAAAAATTCACCACATTTTTTGTGTGTCTGATATTTTCCTAAAATTTAAATATGTTATATCATTATGTGTCTAGTTTTTTTGAAAGAAAAGAATCAAGTCATTTGGATAAGTATATCTAGAGTTATTTTTGTGAGAGTGTAGCAAGCTCAGGCTGCCATATAAGGAAAATATGTATAAACGCTAGGTCCAGTTGCATGAATCATGCCATAGTTACATATCAAGCATTCATAATCATTTTGACATACTTATAACCATTTATGTACCAAATGTTAGGATCTCAAAACTTTAAGGAATCCCTAGAAAGAGAACCAAACATACCATAAAGGTTGGTCATATCAAAAGGCGAGTAAAAACCATAATTAGATTCAATGTGTGTGTGTGTGATAATTTTATGATATGATTATGTTCTATTACATATATATATGATTGAATTGTTACATTTTACATGTGAATACAAGTCAAATGAGAATCATATGCTCTTAATGATTACTTGGTATACCATTTGTGAATGAGTACTTGCACATGGAAATAAAAGGGTGTTGTGGCTGGCATGTCAAACACTTGCAAATCACGTGGAAGATGGACTAGTAGGTCCTATTGGCACATGTTATTGATTAAATGAATCACTTGTTATATGCTGGCCAATAAAATCAAATATCACTTGAATCAAATGAATTCCTAGGAGTAGTGTATGTTTTGCATGGTCACGATAAAATTTGATCTATTGCACTTGCACTTGTAGAGTCAAATGTTATACTTGTAATGTATCCTGATGATATTTGATTGTTGGTTGTGAAATAAGAATCTAATTATTATTTTTATTCATTGAGTCGCGACTCACCAAATCGCAATTACATTTTTCAAATACCGAAGAATAGGGATTGGACATTTTGGTGCTTAGAATTTTGTATTAAGACACATGGACCACAGGTCGTCAACTAAATTCCAACTCTCTCTCTCCTTGTGTCATGTACATACATTTAGATAGGAACTAGTTATGGTCAATAGTCTTGACATTAGTTAACATATATGTACATTAAATACATGTTTGATTGTGTATGTATGGTGAATAAAACCTTTAGGCATATGTATTTTGGACATGAATGCTATGAGTTTTGTAATGAAAATGGTCGTTACAGTTTTTGGTATCAGAGCGGGGATAGGTTCCATAGGGACATACATATGAACATGACATGACTTTTGCACTATTTTGCATTATCATATGACATAGTCTTATATGTCTATAGGGCATTAGCAGAAGATAGTCAAAGTGGTACCCATGGCTCACTAAGGAGAGAGGAGTCAGTTGATTTGCATTCCATAGAAGCATCATACCAACCATTAAGAGATCAACCTGCTGACAGAGTTAGATCTCTTACACATTCTCATGCACATCACATATCTCATGGTCAACCACAATATAGAATTAGTGAACCAACAGTGCAGGGTCCAGAAATTCAAAGAGAGATAAGGTATGATAAATAAAGAAAACAAGGTGCAGTTGACTTCAGTGGTACCACAGATCCATCAGTGGTAGAGACATGGCTAAAAAGAACATAAGAGTTTCAAATTTGATGAATGCACACCGGAAGAAAAGTTTGATTATGCAGTATCGCTATTATAGGGGGATGCATACGATTATTGGGAAACCATTCTAGGGAGTGATGCCCAGCCTTCAATGCTTACATAGGATGACTTTCTTCTTGAGTTCAATAACAATTACATGCCAGAAGTATATACAAATGATAAAAGAAGAGAGTTTTTCAACCTAAAGCAGGGACAGATGAATATAATTGAATATGAGGTAAAATTCAATCAATTATCTCCTTATGTGTCCTTCATGGTAGCTACTAATAAAGACAAATGTCAAAAATTTGAAGAGGGACTGAGATATGAGATCAGAAGTAAGATCACAGCTGCAAATCTTGAAAGTTATACCAAACTAAAAGTTGTTGCAATCAAGGTAGAAAGATTAGAAAAAGAAAGGAGGGAGCAATGAGTAAAAAGAGGGCCTACTGAGTTTATGAGGGATTTTAATAGAAAGAAAGGTAAATGTGCAGATTATATGCCATCATAGTCCAGTGCTAGGGATGGTTATTCTACCTATAGTGGCAGAGGATTAGGACTTTCATCTTATGTAGGCAAAGGTTAAGGTCAAGTTATGCAACAACGACCCTCATGTGTACATTATGGCAGGCAACATATGGCTGAATGTAGAAAATTGACTGGGGGTACTACTTTTGTGTGTCTCTTAATCATATGCTTAGAGATTGTCCTGAAAAATCTAGAATGTCAGAGGGAGGCAGAACCAGAGGCAGAGCTACATCAAAGCCCACAGTTGAAGTTTCAAAGGCAAGTAGAGTTAGAGTATCATTTAGTAGAGGCAGAGGCAGAGGTCGAAAGAAGCTAGAGTATGAGCATATCAGAAGGTCAGAGTTCTAGACCCCTGACACAGGCTAGAGTATTTGCCATGACTACGTAAGAAGCTGTTGCTGCTTCAAAAGTAATCACTGGTAAACTTTTTCTCCATGATTTAAAAGTCAATGCATTAATTGATCCTGGCTCCACACATTCATTCATTTCATTTAACATGGCATCACAATTATGTAGTAAGCATCAACCTTTAGGTTTTGATCTATATGTTAGTACTCTTTTAAAAGATGTGATGATTATGGATAAGGTAAATTGTGATTGTGTGATTCACATTGATGACATTGAGTTGAATGTTGATGTAGTATTGTTGCCACTATGTGAATTTGATGTGATATTAGGTATGGATTGGTTGTCCAAATATCATGCAATAGTGAATTGTTTTACTAAGGTAGT
>CATIWR010041335.1:0-17386 GCA_949677035.1 Omphalea diandra | reverse complement strand
AAAAAAATGAGTAGCAAGGACTTAAGAGCTTTTAATGCTTGTAGTAGAATTGTTAGCAACCTTCTTTATGGCTGTTTGGTAGGGTATTTATAGCCAAACATCTTCAAAGAGACGTTGCAGATCATAGCTCATTAAATCCTTGAGACAAGCTTGACAGATTCTGCATTTAATGCTTGTCAGGATGAATTCGTGGTCGCTACTGCTTTTCGCGGTCGCGAAAACCAAATTCTTCAAGAGAAACCCCGTTTGTTTGTAACGGCTAGTCCACGTGGCATTTCCTTATTTGTTCATACTGAAAATAGAGTCGTTGTCCTTTACCTACTTTAAGAAGTCGCGGTCGCGAATTTTTATTGCTAAGAACGTGACATTCACCGCGAATTCAACTGTCAAAGTTGGTCAGTTTCTTCCACAAGAATCGCGGTCGCTACTGGCAAGATCCCTTCTCGATTTTTGACTTCCAACAGTCTCATTGGACACTTATCAAGTTGTGGTTGTGGACTTGCTTCCCTCTTGAATTTCTTTGAAAGTCGCGGTCGCGACTCAGTGGAGATTCCTACTGCGAATTCATCTGTGATAAAATGTCTTTTCTTTCTTCAAGGATCGCGGCCGAGAATCACACTGTGATTTCGCCTGCCTGATTTTTAACATGTCTTAACATGAATCGCGGTCGCGAATATGGAGATTGCGGTCACGATTTTCATGCTTCTTCGAAATTCATCAACTTCTTTATTTCTTCTAAAGTGAATGATTCAATTCTGCAAAATCAACACTTATTTGAAACATTAGTGATGATCAATCTACTTTGTCAAGATCAAAAGAGTTTTAAACCTAGGATTAATTATCCTAGTCCAACAAATTTGCATCACAATTGCATGTTGTAGTTGAATCCTTAGGATTTGATTTAGGTGTTTTAATGTCTGCTGGAGGTAGTGTGATTGTAAACAAAGTATGTAGAACTTATACAGTGCTAGTGTGTGGTGTCGTATTGCCTGTAGATTTGATATTGATGAACTTTAAGGAATTTGATGTTATTCCAAGAATGGATTGGTTAGCAAAACATCATGCAGTTTTAGATTGTCATACTAAAGAATTAATGATATGATCTTCAGGACTAAGAGTTATATTTGTTAGGAGCACAAAATTATTTCAACTTGTTTAATTTCAACTATTCAGGCTTTTCAACTAATCAAAAAAGTTTATGATGAATTTCTAGCAAGTGTGGTGGACACTAGTGTTCCTAGTTTGGGTTTGGCAAATATTCCTATAGTGAGAGAATTTTTAGAAGTATTTCTTGATGACTTATTGAGTTTGCCACCATATAGAGAAGTTGATTTTAATATTAAGATCTTGCCAAGAGTGACACCTATTTTTATTGCATCATATCTAATGGCAGCAGTGGAACTACAAGAATTAAAGAAACAATTAGAAGAGTTATTGCAAAAAGGTTTCATTCGACCTAGTACATCTCCTTGGGGGCACTGGTGTTATTTGTGAGGAAAAAGGATGAGAGAATGTGATTTTATATTGATTATAGGCAACTAAATCGAGTAAAAGTAAAAAATAAATATCTCTTATATAGAATTGAGGATTTGTTTGATCAACTTTGAGGTGCAATAGTATTTTCAAAGATTGATTTGAGATCTAGGTATTGACAGTTGAGGGTTGTTGAGCTAGACATTGCAAAAAAAACTATTTTTCGTACTAGGTATGATCACTATGAGTTCCTTGTTATGCCTTTTGGGTTAACTAATGCACCAACAACATTTATGGTATTAATGAATCGTACCTTTTAGTACTATCTTGATCAATTTGTTATTGTGTTCATTCTCATACACTCACAAAATCATGAGGAGCACGAACAACATCTAAGAATTGTATTACATATCTTAAAGGAAAAACATTTATATGCCAAATTGAACAAATGCGACTTTTGGATGGAACAAGTGGTCTTTTTAGGGTAAGGATCCAAAGTTACATAAAATGATTGAAATGGTAAAGCAAAAGAGACAAGGTGATTTTGATATTTGAAATGATGCCTTGATATTGGGTTCTCATATTTGTGTGCCTAATGTTGATAACTTGTAAAGAGAAATCCTAGAAGAAGCACATAGTGCTCCATACGCCATGCATCCAAGAATGATGAAAATGTATAATTCCCTGTGATCCCAGTTTTGGTGGCCTAAAATGAAGAAAGATGCAGCAACCTATGTTTCAACATGTTTGACTTGTCAACAGATCAAAATAGAACATCAAGCACCCGCTAGAAAATTAAAATCATTGATGATTCCAGTATGGAAATGGGAAAGAATAATTATGGACTTTGTTTATAGGTTACCGAGAACTTTGAAGAAGAATAATGCTATATGGATGATCATTGATAGACTAACTAAATCAGCACACTTTTTGCCTATTCGATGGGGTAGTTCACTTAAGCACTTGGCTAAGAAATATATGCATGAAATTGTTAGATTACATGGCATTCCAGTGTCTATTGTATTAGATAGAGATCCATGATTTACATCTCAATTTTGGGTTAGTATGCAACAGGCTTTGGGTACTAAGTTGAGTTTTAGTACTGCTTTTCGTCCTCAGACAAATGAGCAATCAGAAAGGATAATTCAGATACTTGAAGATATGCTTCGAGCTTGTGTGATAGAGTTTAAAGGTGCATGGAATGAATATATTGCCTTGATTGAATTTGCTTATAATAATCATTATCATAGTAGTATACAGATGGCACCATATGAAACACTATATGGAAGAAAATGTCGAAGTTCTATCTATTAGGATGAAAGGGTATACGTGTTTTAGAAAGGCCAAAACTAGTGCAAGACACTATGGACAAGGTGAAGGTAATCAAGACCAAACTTAAAGTAGCACAAGACAAACAAAAAAGATATGGAGACCAACACAGAAGAGAAATGGAATATGAGGTGGGAGACAAAGTGTTCCTTTGAGTTTCACCATGGAAAGGAATAATTCAATTTAGAAAAAGGGAGAAATTGAGTCCTCAATACATAAGACCATATGAGATCCTAGAAAGAATTGGTCCATTGGCTTACAGGCTAGCACTACCACCAAAGATGGCTCAAATTCATGATGTATTTCATGTGAGTATGTTCAGAAAGTATCAATCTAATCTTAACATATACTTAGGGATCCGATAATAATAATTGCAGATGATGTAAGTTATATTGAAAAACTAGTGAGAATCATTAGTTATAAGACAAAATAGTTACGAAATTAAGAAATCCTTTTGGTTAAGGTATTATAGAGAAACCACTCATAAGAAGAGGTTACGTAGAAATCGAAGAGAACATCAAACGATAATATCCACATTTGTTTACAAGTATTGAATTTCGAGGATGAAATTCTTTATAAGAGGAAAAGAAATGTAACATCCCTACCCTCATTCATTAGCATTCTCACATGAACACATTCATTGCATAAAGGATTTGCAATCCTACATGAATGTATGCATTGAATAAATGATCATTTAGATATGTGAATTGGATAAGTATAACGATGACACTTGCACTATTGCATTTGGAAACATTTAAACATATATGTAATATTTGTATAGTTGCATGGGAAATTATCTTATGTTATGTGCATAATATGACATATTAAATAATGGTGTTTTAGAGCTTATTTAAAAAGTATAAGGAGCATATGAGGATTATGAGATGGATAGAGGTGATGAAAGAGTGAAGACTAGCGACTAAAAGAGGAATATTGAACTTCCAACCAATGGTAGTGAGACACCATGATCCGGTCTTATTAGGGTAGGTAAACAAATTACAATTTTCATTTTTTAGGATCAAATTGGAGAGCCAAAAATGTGAGAGAGTGCAAAAAATAGAAAGAAAAAAAGGAAGAAAAAAGGAAGAAGAAGAAGAAGAAGAAGAAGAAGAAGAAGAAGAAGAAGGAGAGGGAGAAGAGTGAATTACCCTGGAGGAAACCCTAAGCTTTTCTAGTTTTGGCAAAAGAGGTAAGTGATTTTATCTTCTTCCAATATGAAATTCTTCCCTCATAAAATGTTAAACATGCGTGATTAGGAAGAATTATAGAGTAACTTGATGTAGAGCTCATGTATAGAAGTTGAAGTTCAAAAAAAATAAGAGCTTATTGTGTTGGTTTTATTGTTAGAGCATATTTTATACCCACAATTTCATAACTCTAGAACAGAAATTATGGAAAGTGTAAAATATAAAAGTTGTAGCTCTATGCCCCCATATAAATGCTTGTAAAACAATTTTGCTTAATTTGGAGTGTGTGGGGAGATATGACTCCTTCATTAGAGTTGGTTCACAACCAGTCAAAATCTCCTCAGTCTGGTTGTTTTCATATATTTTGATGATTTTATGTGCTTATTTAGACAAAGTGCAAAATATAAAATTTGTAGGGTTATATCCCTTTAAATACTTATAAAGCAGTTTTACTAAATTTGTTGTGTGGAAAGAGATATGACTCATTGATTATGACTGACCCTGAAACCAATGAAATCGTATCAATCTTTTAATTTTGTTTTCTAAGAATTTGATAGCCATAAAATTGAAATTTGATGATGTGCCAAACTTAAAAGTTATATATTTATTTATGATCTACATGCTTGTAGAATATTTTTTCCAAATTTATCATGGTTGATAAGATATTGACCCATCATCATGACTAATTGTCAACATATTGAAAACCTACTCACCCTGAGTTTGGTCATTTATTTTGGTGACTTTATAAATTGAATTAGATATTGAATAAAACATGAAAAATGTTCCTTTATGTGCTTTGTAACTTCTAGTAAATCTGTTTTATAATTGGATTTGTACAATTTGAAACATACCCAAGAACATAAGACCTATTCAGACTGAGATAACATTGAAGTAGGGCAAATTTATAAAATTGACCATAAATTATGTATTGCATAGTTTGGACTGAATTTTGGATATAGTGTACCCATATATGTCTAGTTTAATTGAAAAGAAGAATAAGGTCATTTGGATCTGTGGGTCAAAAGTAATCATAGAAACTACCTATCAAGTTCATGATATTTTACTAAAACATATTTGCATAACAATATTAAATAGATGAAATTCTTATTTTATCATCATGAATTGATTTGGCATATTGAAATAGGGCCTTGAGACATTAAAGATAATATTGGAAATAAGTCGGGACCATCCATGACTTAATAGCTTGAATGAAGGGGTAAGTAAATAGCTAATGGTACTAAATGTGTGATTGGTTAAATGCCATGAACATATACTCAATGGAATGAAATGTAGTTTAATGAGATGATATTGATGAATACATTGATGAAAAGATCGTTATACTCCTAAATTATTTATTTTTAAGAGACGTTGATAAATTATGACTTGGGAATAGAAGCATGTCGTGATATGATTTGCCAAAATTTATAGGTGTTGTTATTAGTCGTTATATTGCTTGAATTTTATTGGATTTATAGTTGATTTGTTAAAAGATTAATACTTGATGTTGTTGGGCAAGTAGCAATATTCATAGCATGTGTGGCAACCTTATATGATAAACTATGTGACAATCAAATATGATAGTCTATGTGGCAACAACATTTGATAGTCTATGTGGCAATGATATCTATAGTCTATGTGGCAATAATATTTATAGTTTGGGTGGCAACCAAATATGATAGCTTGTGTGGTAATGATATCTATAACATATGTGACAACAATATATAACAGCCTGTGTGGCATTAAAAAGTACAAACTCTTTATTTCGTGCATGAATATGATGATAAGTTATTTATATTTAAATGTTTGTTATGCTATTTAAGATTGAAGTATCATCATGTGTTTATTTACTGAGTATGCAGACTCACTCTTTTGTATTAAATTTTCTTTTAGGAAGAGTAGACTAAAGTTTACATTTCAAAGTTACTGTTTATTAGTTTGATAGAAGTTGGGCTAGTATGCAATCTATTAGTACTTTAATTTGTTTAGTTATATATATTGTTGTAAATAATTACTTTGTTATGAAAGAAGATACATAGTGTGAAAAATAATTGAAAGAAGGTCTTTTAATGATAATGGATAGAATGAGAGAACTTTAATGATATTGTGTCACTTTAGTATTTCATATTTTTTGAATGAGTTAATACACATACTTTACGAATGATTAGTAAATGAGATATGGTTTTCACCATGAAACTAATATATCTTAGTGTACTAGTAACCATTTGACACTAACCTCTTAAAATTAAAAAGAATTCAATAACATTATTTACTTGAATTACTAAAAAATTCTTAAATAATTAATATCTACACAAATGAACAGTTAATTCAAATTCAAAGGCCTATGTTGGTAATGTGTTTTTATTAAAAGAAAAAAAGAAAACTTTGAATATGTCAACACATATACATGGTAGCACTTGAGCACGCGTTTACCAAATGGCCAAATAGTTGGTAAAAATACAGAATATGTCAACATATATATAGATAGCAGCACTTGAGGACGCGTTTACCAAATGGCCAAATAGTTTAGGAGAATAAACAGACTTTTATTTTCATGACTTCTAAGTTTTCAGAAATATTATCCTGTGATATCAAATGACAATTTTACTTGATTATTGAACGGACTAACACGTGTCTTATCATTCCTTCTCCTTGTTATCCACGCAAACCACATAATCCAAGATTTACCTTTCAAATGTCCATCGTTATCTGCTTCAGCGGACCGTCTCCTTATTGTCCACTACGTGATCTAAGATTCCATGCAGTAATTTCAAATCGTTTCCATTGACTTATTAATTATTTCATTATCCAATCAATATCTAAATTGATGTAGATATTTTTTTTTTCATTTTCATTTGTTTGACAAATAGTTTTTTATTTTCATTTTTGATTTTTTATTAAATAAAAGTCAATAAAATTAATTTTTTAAATGAGAGAAAAATATTATCACTTCTTCAATTATTAAATAAATATACACAGTAAAATATTTATACATGATCTATCAGCTAAAAAACTTTAAAAATAATTTGACTTTAGAAAAATCATAATGAAAATTTTATAAAAATACTTATTTTTTATTCATTTTATTTTTATTTAGGATTATCAATATAAAATTTTGAAATTTAATATAATATTAGAAATGTTGAAAATGAAATTGTCAAAATATTTTTTTAGTTTTATTTTTTTTGAAAAATAACAGTTCAACATTTTTTTAAACTTAATTTGATATTAAAAGTGCATATAATAGTTTAAATTAGATAAACGTAATAAATATGTTGACAACCACTTATGAACTAGTAATAAACATGTTGTCAATTACTTATAAATTCGTTATAAATATTTTGTCAATCATTTATAAACATGTTATCAACCACTTATACACTAGTTATAAATATATTGTCAATCATTTATAAACTCGTTATAAATATCTTGTTAATCTCTTATAAACATGTTGTCAATCACTTATAAATTACTGATAAATATATTGTTAACCACTTATAAATAAGTTATAATTATGTAGTCAATTATTTATAAATTCATTATAAATATCTTGTCAACTACTTATAAATTAGTTATAAACATGTTTATAATTAATTTATATAATTATCGACTAAAATATAATTAACAAAAGATAAATCAATCATCAATAACAAAGAAACAAATTTAATTTCAAATTATTAAAATTACTCTTTAAATTCAAAACATCTCTTGAAGACTTAATTATGTTTAATCTTATGATATAAAATTTTTTGTATTTTTTTTCATACCTTTAATCCAAATGACTTTCGTTGATTTAACACTATATTTTTAATCTCTATTTCTTTCAAATTTTTTTTTTAAAATTCCTGCATTAAATAAGCAATGCTCCTAACCTTTTCATTTCGGCACACAGTTGAAGTGCATCCTCATGGTGGCCCTGAGTGACATTAGCTCTCAAAATGAAATTCCACAATAGCGATGGGAGACCCAATAAAAAGGGGCAGTGTCGAATACTTTTTGGGCGTCAAAGAGTCGTCCAAAATGAGCATAGATAGATACAACACGGGCAGAATAAAACATTCAAAATTTGGATCGACAATGCAGATTCAAAATTTGGAGATTGGCTAAAGATAAAAGATTTTAACTTTTTATTAAAAAATAACTTAGTGATGGATTAACAACGAAAAATTTGAAAGTTTCAATCTTATATTTTAAATATAAGTATAGAACTTGCCTCTTATTATATAGTCATATAATAGTTTATAATATTGATTTGATCAATTAAATTTTTACAATAATAAAAATCAGTTATATATATATAGGGGCTAGTTTGTTGATCTTCACGGAAGTGAAGCACAAGCGATCATGGGATCAACGATTTTCTACGTGTCAAACAGTTCACAGATGCAATTGGGCAAATAATTAGGAATTGCTAGAGCTTCGGCTTGGTCAATGAAGCCCTAGGAGCCAAGTCAGTTTGAATATATATATATATATATGCCCATTGAACAAAGAGGTAAAAATGGAATGAAAAAAATAGAGAAGAGAAAAAAAGGAAAATTTGAATTATAAAAGTTATTTAAAAAAAAATACAGTGGATACAAAAGTTATTTAAAAAAAAAAAAGATGGAGAGTGTACTTTCCTCAATAATTTACAGCAGCCGCAAGCTAGCGTGCAGATGGTGGCATAATATTATCTTAATATAGTGAATAATATCTTAATATTGTCTCAAATATTATCTTAAAAATACAGTGAATAATATTTGTACGCATGATATCTTAATATACTTCTTTACTGCATTTTTGAGATGGCGTCTGGCTGATAGTTCAAGGTCTACTGATTTAATAAAAAAATAAAACACACTCTAAAATAATGTCTTAGTCACCATTGTAATATCTTCTCTAATACTAAAAAATGTAACTAATGTAATCCCTTCTCTAACCCTTAAAAAATGTAAACTCCAAATAGCTATCTTATTCGCATTATTCACAAATTAAAAAGTTATATATACAAAGTGTTTTATTTATATTCTCAATGATGTTTGTTATTTATTATTTAATTGGATTGATTTAAATGACTCAATTTAAATTGTTAAAAATATTTTAAAATATATTTTTTAGTTTCAATTTTATATGAACTTCATTCAATTGCACTTTTTCATTATAAATAGTCATTTGCTTAAAAAATAAATTATATGTAATTTATCAAATTTTTAAACAAAAGCAAAAAAATGGTAATCAAATTCTATTTTATGTAAAATCTACTTGATTAAAAAAAATTTCAAAGAAATTGTTTCTTAATAAATTCTGAGAAATTATTACATAAACAATAAACAATTTAAATAGATATTTTAAAATATATTTTTCAAAAAAATTGAATAACATATGGTCTAACCCAATCCAAAATATTATTTTAAGGATAAACTCGAAAATTCTTTTTTATATTCAAATTTGATTTAAATTATTAATATATTTAAATTTTATTTAAAAATTAATAATTTTTTATTTTTCAATTCTATATGAACTTAATTCAATTGCCAATTTTCATTATATATAATAATTTTCTTAAGAAATTAAATAATATTTAATTTATTAAGCATTTAAATGGAAACAAAAAATTTTAATTAAGTTATATTTATGTAATATGATAAAAAATAATTGTTTTTAAAATATTTTTTTCTTAATAAATTATGAGAAAATATCTCATAGATAATAAAGAATATAAATAGACATTTTAAAAAGTGAATAATAAATTACTCAACCAAAAATATTATTTTTAACAACAAGTTTAAACATGATCTAAATTCAACGCAAGTCAAAAAAAAAAAAAAAAAAAAACTCGAAAACAATTTGACCCCACCCAGTAGCCACCATTATCCGCGATCCATAACAAAATAATACTAATAACAATTAAATTATTTTCATAATTGTGAAGTTATATGTTTAAATTACAGTCAAAGTCAAACTAAAAACATTAGCTTCATTGCATAGTTCACAACTTATTAGGTTTTCAATTTTTTTTAGAAAAATAATGTTTTAGTCTTTCATCTCAACTATGTCAATAAGCAACAGTTTTTGCAATTCTATTGCTTGATTCGTTCCCATCCCAAGATTAAGTCAATAAGCAATAGATTTGTCTTACATCTAGACTCGATAGGATAGCCTTTGTTAAAATCTATTAGTAACAAAATTTCTCTTGTCGTAACTTAATTTTGTGCATCAAATTATTTATAATTTATCAAAATAACAAACAATCATTAAAATATTGTAAATCATTTGTGAAATAGTTTAATAAAAAATTTTGTGAAATAGTTATGTTTCATACTATTCAAAAATAAAAAAAATATTTATCATAAATACAAAGGTAATTATGTATATTTTAAGAAAATTTATTTTTTGAATTTTAAGAGTCAATATTCAAAACATAATGAATTTTATTATAATAGTACACGTGAATTATTACAAACATATGTTAACCAAATAAAATAATGTACAATAGGTTAAACATAAAAAAACTAAGTATTAAATTGATTAAAATTAAAAATAAAGTGTTAAAATAAACTGTCACAAATAATTCAAGTGACAATTTATGCATTTAACGTTATGAAACTTAACTTGAGCAATAATAGGATTTTCAGGCAAAGATTGACTCTTTCTCTCAATCAACTTCCTTCTAATTATTATGAGCAATAGTAGGATTTTCAGCCAAAGATTGGCTCTTTCTCTCAATCAACTTAACTTAAGCAATCATAGGATTTTAAGGCAAAGATTGGCTCTTTCTCTCCATCAACTTCCTTCTAATTATTGTGAGTGTTTAGTGAGGTTGTCATCTTTATAACTAAAATCATAGTTATCTCTTGCAAATACAGGCGCTGAGAAAGAAGAAATAGTAGTAGGCATCTGAAATCAAACTCAAAAAAAAAAAAAAAAAAAAAAAAAAATTGCTCTATTGTTAACAAAAGAATGTAGTCCCTTGAGAAAGAGTGCTTATAAAGAGTGTTTTGATACCACTTATAGAAATAATAAAGGGAAAAGCAAAGATGTAACAACAAACTAATAAGCATTGAAAGAGTAAGATCACTTGAGCTTGCTAAATTATAAATATAAGTCTAACAATGTTTTTATGAGGTATCATATTAATATTTTAATAATTTTTAATATTTATTTTCAATTGTAATTTTTTATTTATTAGCTTCTAAATAGATTTAATAATTCTTTAATAATATTCTTTGAAAATTTCAAAATTAATATATAATTAATTGTAATTTTAAATTTAGTATTAAACGAGCATTTATCATTTGTCAAACAATTATATTAATAATATAATATTTTTGATAAGTGATAATATAATACACTTTTATTTTGCTATGGTGATGAATAAGCTAATAATTAAATATTTAATTTACTTAATTAATAAAAAATAATATAAAAAATTTAGTAACATAGATAAATTTTTATATAAAAATAATTTAGAAAATTTAATAATATAAACAGTTTTCAATGTAAAATAATTTAGAAAATTTGACGATATAAAAACTTCTTCATATTAATTCTTTTTGGCCCTATTTTAAATAAATCATATAAGAAAAAAAATGAAAAAATCTATTAATAGAATCTTCTAACTTTAGTAATAAAATTATGTTATTTAAAATAAATATTAAATTTATAGAATTTAATCGAAGTCTATTATTTTAGAATACATCTATAATAAATTAAAATAATTTATTTACTTAAGTATCTCTATTTATTTGAAACAAACATACTGCTAATTTAAGTTATTAAGTTATAAGGTTAATAGAGTAATTTCACCTAATTTTTAATTGAATTTAATTTTTCAAAATATTATTGAGTTTTGACTTAATTTGATGTTATCGTCCAATCATTTATTTTTTCAGATGAAAAAATTGAATTTTTTTTAAATGTAGACTTTTCAAATAAGATAATCATTAGAATAGACTTATTTTCTGTTGAATTCTTTTAAAATTTAAATCTTCAAACAGGATTTTTAGGATTTTAACTGCAATAAATATTTAATTTTTATATAATTAATAAAAATTAAATTATGAATTTTTTATTTTTATCAAATATAAAAAAAATTATACACCAGATGTTGACTATTTTATTTTTACCCCACACAACTCCAACTATAGCTATCCTAATTCTAGTGCATTTAATTTCGAATATCAATCTGATTTCAGACTTCAAACCTAGCAACCCCAATAAATGTACCTAATGAATTTCTATGATATGTATTGATCAGGGTGAGTTAAACAGTATCGTGACATTTAAACCAGCATTTGATTATCTTTTTTTATTATTATTCATTTAAACATTCACTTTTCATATGTTTTCGACTCAATTTTATAATTTTTATTGATTTTTGTATCTATAAAAAAATTTTAATGAGCTAAATGTCATCTTAATAGTAGTACTAACTATTTTAGCATGATTTTAGCTTTATTTTTTGAATATAAAATTGATTTTAATTTATTTATTCACTTTTTATACATCATTAAATATATTTTATGCGTAGAAAAGAGCAGCTAATGCTGATCACTCGTGATTGCTAGGGTGTAATCGGCAGAGGCTAACACCTAAGCTTATTCTAAAGGCTCAAATTCCTCAAACGTTGGCTTTATTTTTTGAATATAAAATTTGCTTACTTTATTTATAAAATTTTTTAATTTATTTATTCACTTTTTTATTCCCCAGTTTCAATGTACTGCACCACGTGGACAATTATGTGTGACGGCGCACGATTCCTTTGCCACTTCTTGTCCACACAATAATAACAGAGAAATTTGCATAGCTGGAGCATTTAACAATATAGTAATATATGGAACAATTATTTAATAATTTTATTGTTATATTTTTTTTATATTAGATCTATATACTTATTAAACCCTTTCCCAAAATTTCAAGATTTTAACGCACGAAACTCTCTCTCTCTCTTTCGATTTTTCTTTTTAGGATTTATTTATTAATTTTAATTTCAAACTATTGTTAGTTAATCAGCAATAACCTCTCATTTTTTTTCTTTTTTTATTGTTTATTTTTTTAATGCATTTAGATATATCATTTTATTAATAAATTTATCTTTTACTTGTCTTTGTTTTCTATTATGTGGAGTTACATATTTTTTTATGGATATTTTATTCTCTCTTATAAATAATTTATTCTTTTTTATGAATGTCTTTTTTTCTTTTTTGTAGTTATCTTTTCTCCATATATAGGTTCTCCTTTATATTTTTTGAATGAAAATAATATTTGTTGATTTTCAAAATTCTATTTTAGAACCATGCGGAAAGAATTTAAAGTAGTGAATCGAATTATTCAAATTAATATGTTACGCTTATATATATATATATATACCAATGGATTGTAAATGTTGTATGGTTATTATATTAAATGAATGATATCATTTTATTAAAAAATCTATATAATTATTTTATGTGACTATTTAATAATATGATATTATAATTATTTAATAAATTTATTATTATTTTTAAAATATAAAATAAATATAATGCCAATGTATATATTTCTCTCCCACAAAACAAATAATTTAAATTAGCTAAACCACTAAAATTATTTCAATGATTGTGAAGTTGTAAGCTTAAATTATAGTCAAAGTTAAATTAGTATCGATTAAGTCATCACTGTTTTTAGAAAAATAATGTTTTAGTTTTCCATCTCAACTACGTCAATAAGTAATAATTTTTGCAATTCTATTACTTAGATTCGTACCCATCCTAAGAATAAGTCAATAAGCAATCCATTTGTCTTACATCTAAACTCGATACGATAGCCTTTAATTAAAATCTATTAATAACAAAATTTCACTTATCATAACTTAATTTTTGTGGATCAAATTATTTATAATTATCAAAATAATGAATAATTACTAAAATGTTATAAGTCATTTGTGAAATAGCTTAATAAAAAAGTTTGCAAAATAGTTATGTTATTCGTATTATTTACAAATAAAAAATATTATAAATAAAAAGATAATTATATAAATTTTAAGAGAATTTATTTGTTAATATTTTCAGAGTCAATATTTAAAACATAATGAATTTTGTTATGATTTAATATAATTTATTATTTTTTATAAAAAATTGGAAATCTTATCTCTCTAAATTATTATTATTTATTAAAGTTGGATCCATGTGGAAAACATGCAAGGAGCTACTAAAATCTATTACTCGTGAACTAGTGCATTTACACAGTATGACTATAATAATGAATTTTAAATAAATTTAATATTTATTTTTTATCAATTAACTAAGTAATTAGTTGAATAATTAAGAATTAATATATAAATAATAATGAAATTCATTGTTATTTTTAAATATATATTATTTTGTAAAAAGTTATTGTCACTTAAATAAAATAAAAAAATAAACTATTTTAAATTCATATAATAAATTATAATAGCAATATAACTTTTTGATAAAAAATAAAAAAAAAAATCATAGCTTCACTATTTTCTTTTGTTGCTTTTTTATCTTTCAATTTTTCTTTTCATATTGTAAATTAAATATCGTTATACGAATATTAAAAATTTTATATATTTTATTTTTATGTGAAGAACTTTTTGTATTATTAAAATTTTTATATTTTTTTATGGTTAATTGAAGAAACTCATTATTTAATATTAACTTACTTATTACATAGTAATATAAAAATATATTATATTGTAACTTATGAAAAATATTGTATTACTAATATAATTACTTGAAAGATGTAAAACTAAATTTGAGATCGAGATTAATTATATATATTGATTGATATCTAATATATATAAATCAAATTGAACAATTATTTTGGAAATGCTATTTTTAATAAATGATAAAAAAAAATGTAAAAGACAAATATGAAGAATTTTCTATATTGTTAAACTTTATAAATTATTTTTATTGGACGAACTTCTTATATTATTAAACTTTTTAAATTATTTTTATGTGTAAAATTTTATATTGTTAAACTTTATATATTTTATTTTGTTTAATTGAAAAAATTAAATACTTAATTATTAGCTGCTTATCACATGATAAAATAATAATATAATATATTACCACTTATCAAAAATAATATATTGCTAATATAATTATTTGATAAATAGCAAATGCTCATTTAAAACTGAAATTGAGATTAGATTAACACTTATCAAAAATATTATTACTAACACAATTACTTGAAAATTTTCAAACACTTATTTAAAATTGAGTATGAGACTAACATTAATTTTATATATTAATTGATATCTAATATATACTAATCGTGAATCTGTGTATTGTACGGTATGATTATAATAATAAATTTTAGATAAATATATTATTTTATTAAATAATTAATCAATTAATTGAATGACTATTTATTATTTTATAAAGTTATTACCAACTAAATAATTGATTAGTTGTTTGATACCTTTAGTATTTGAAAATAGAAACAAATGTATAGATGACAAAAACCAGCAATAAAAAGCTAGAGAGAGTAGACCTTCTCTTTCACCTATAATTCCGTGCTTGGTGGGGAATTATAATTGGCATCATTAATGTAGACAAGAAATATCTCTATTAATTTATGTGAGGGTTCAGATATGACTGAATCATGATTTGGAAATGACAATAATTCCACAGAATACTAGACTGACTTTATTTGCCCGTCCAGCACTAAGATGACTTCAAAATTGATAGCCATTAGAGACTCAAACTTTATTAGCCTAATTAATGATTAAATTTACCTCTTAAAATGAAATTCACCAAACCGTTAAATGAAAGCATCATATTCCAAAACACACTTGCACGCATTTGACTTTTTCGTCTGGAGAACATTAATTCTAATAGCTGTTCTTTTCACTAATAGCTATTCTTTTCACTTTTCCATTTTCTTTTTCCATTAATATATGAGGATTGTATCTCTACTTATCATTTCATATTTGTATAATTTTTAATTAATTTCATATTTGTGATTTTATGTTTGATTGGGAGAATGTAAAATACTTATAGTTAACCTTGTGATACTAGATAATTGAAACTGAAATGGGCGCTGCCTAGCAGAAAAGAAGTAACTATAAGTGTGCTGAGTAACTATGAAGTTAATTCTGTTATGATTGGCCAAGAAGTCATCGACTGCCAATGAAGGAAACCAATGAAAAATCACCTATATAGGTGATTATATTATATAATTTTAATTTCAGAAATTATTTTAAACCAAGTCGTGTCATTTGACAAACAAGTTATTAGAGTTCTATAACTTTGTCATATCATACTATCAATTAATTAACTAAAGGGCTAAAAAAAAAAAAAAGAAAATTAAACAGCCTAAAAATAGTTTTGTATGCTACTACTTAAAAATTTTAAAAAAGATTAATGAAATTCTTTAACAGTTTATCCCTAAAAAATTTTAATATATGTTCTTAAACAAGAAAACGTTTTTGTACATTTCATTTTGGTTTTTAGCCGTTCCAACGTTTGGCTTTATAAGCCTCCTATGTTTTTCCATAATTAACTAAGTTATCATTTATTCTATAAAATTAAATACAATTATCTTTTTACTTTGATCCATTATATTATTATGTCGTTTCATTAAAATTTCTGTTAAGATCCTTTGCACCGGTTAATAATTCACTTGATGATGAAAATTCTGACCGAATTGGTCTTTTTTTTTTTCTTTGATTAAGAATTGTAATAAGATTTTGTGGTTGTGGTTGATAATTTCATTCAAAGCCTCTTAAATATAATTATGAATTTTTCATAACAACTAAATGATAACCAAAATGTTTCTGAAGATAACTCAATAAAATATAATTTCCATTATCTAAAGAAATGAGCATGGTGACTAATTTTATCAGCCTGTTCATAATTAATTTTGTCCATGAAATCAAAAAGTAAATGGAAGCATCATATTCGAAAACGCCTTAGCACACACATGAATTTTCCAGCACAAAAACTTTGGCAGAGAACTTGAGGCCATCACAAAAACACGTATGAATATATCCAATTGATTGGATTTATTTTTATTTTTTATTTTCTTTTTGGAAAGAGATTATATTGTTGGATTTTTCTTTATAACACGACATCATAAACATAAACCCTAAGGATTTTTAAAACTAAAAATTTTCATGATAAAGTGAAATAAATAGAATAGAAAACTTACTTAAATTTGCAGTAAAATTTGTAATTGAAGCCATTGATGAGAAATTAGTTTTTCTTTCTTGTCCCTTAATTCTTAATCACAACGTATAAATGGAGTTAGGGTTGCGTTCTTAACAGACTTTTTTTTTTTTTTTTCTAACATTCTCCCACTTGATCCAATTGAAATTAATAATACATTTTGTGTTCATAATAATTAATCTCTTATGATTTCATCGTAATAATACAATATAAAAATTGTTAAATGGGAGTTATTGCGGTTAT
>CATIWR010041310.1:0-27586 GCA_949677035.1 Omphalea diandra | reverse complement strand
TATATATATATATATATATATATATATATATATATATATATATATATATATATATATATATATATATATATTGAATTTTCATCGCAAATTATGCATCTTGAACCATAAATGTATTAAGTATTGTTAAATAATGATTATTACAAGAATACTTATATTAATTTTGTGGTTATGGATTAATTAAATAGTGTAAAATAGGGGTTTTTTTATCCTATCTTTTTATTTTTTATATGTTTGAACCAAATTGTAAAAATTTCAAGAAAATTTTTATTTGAATTATATTTTTAATAATTTACTTTCTTAAAATGTAATTCCTTTCACATGAGGATGTTAAATTCCACGACAATACTTTTTGAATGGGTCTGAAAGGAAATGCCCACTAACAAACATCTCTGTGTCAGTTCACAAGAAAGAGGATGAATGAGCAATAATTGGTGACTGACAAATTAGAAGGATGAACTCCATGCTATGTTGCTCTATTAGTTTAGATACTCTCTAACGACGCTTCAGGTGCTTGATATTTGCTTATTCCTTTCAACTTCATGATTTTTTACTTATTCTTCTGATTTTCACTCTGTCATTGGCAAGAAGTGCTCAATGATAGTACTGCAATGGCCAATTTGTTGCTGGAATATACCAAACTTGTCCCAATGCTACGCCTGATCATTAACTAACATTGTGTGCCATGTGATGTTATGTATTTATGAAATCTTTAGTATAACTATACTTCTGTCACTGCTATCTTAAATTACAAATATATTGGGTAATTTGCTTATTAATTAAACATGAATAAATAAAATAATAATTTATATGTGATTATTTGAATAAATTAATAACTAAAATATTGATTTATTTATATGGTATCATACATTATTTTTAAATTAATTATTAAATAATAATTGACTATAATCTTAAATGTATTAATTTTTATGAAATAAATATTATCTAAGCCTATTATATAAAAAACTTATCTAAATCTATTTTCTACTTTTCCTTTTTTTATTCAAATTTTGTTCTTTTTTCCATTTATTTATTTATTCATTTTTATTTATTTATTTTTGGGTTTTATCATTTTTTGTGATTCCTTTTTTTTCTTTCTTTAATTTGTTATTTTTTATATATACTTTTTTTTTAAAGTTTCTTTTACTTGTAAACCTTCATGCTTGTTTTTTTGGTTTTTTTTAATGTAACTTATAAAAATTACATGGATCCTAATTGCTTAATCATTTACTTTTCAAACATGAGATGCTTTGTATAGTGTTTTTAGCTCTTAACACTATAAAGTTCTTTTTTTTTATTTTTATCGAAAAGAAAATAAATTTAAAAAAATTGACATTTTTACTTTATGTTTTATTGAAAAAAATCTGATTTTAAGACAAAAAATACAAGAGATTTTCCATTTTAATTGATTATAACTTTTTTAATGATGAGTAAAAAATTTGATTTTTTTTAAAAAAGTTTATCTTTGAAGTTTTTATGTATAGCAATTTTTTAGTTATTAAACTTATATTCAAAAAAATTATGATTAGATATGAGAAAGAATCTCTTATTATTATTATTTTTTTTATCTCAAATTCATATTCTTTCAAGAGCAATACCAAACATGCTCTTATTGTTGTTGTTGGGATCTCTAATTTGAATTGTTTTTTGTTTTTAGCATTTACTTTTATAAATAGATATTCAACATATATAAGCTTGTTTTTTTCTTTAAAAAATTGAAGGAGGCAAATTTCAAATTTTTTTCTTTCTTATATGTCTCTATGATAGTTGTAATTTTAAATAAAAAATTTTATTTTAAAATCCATGAAAATAATTATTTGACCAACGGTGAACTTTTCTGTTAAAATAAATTCTGATATCAAAATTATATTTATACTATTATATATTTTGATTTTTATATATTTGAGCATTTGAATTTTATTTTTTGTTATATTAAAGGCTTTGATGATAGAAAATGAAATTGATGAAAAATTTATAAATAATAATATGAAAATAAAAAATAATTATTTTTCTCAAAAATAAAAAAATAATTTTATCTATAATTTTCAACTTTTATTTATTATATCATGTCATTTTTAAATAATGCAATTTATTAGTAATTTTTAAATTATCATTAATTTCATTTTTGTTATTACAGAAAATAAATATTTGATGACTTAATATATATAAATTAAAAAATATGAATTTGATAATATAATCATGCTAATATTGTATCTAGTACAAGTGAATTCTATACTTTTATGAAATTTATTTGTAAATTTATGTTTTTGTGTTTGATATAAAAAAAATTATTTGTAATTTTATTTCATTAAATCCTTGAAATTGATTATAACTAAATTAAATTTTGATCAAATTTGATAAATTTGCAAATGAATTTTAAAGTTGTAAAATTTTTTCATTATGACAAAAATATTTTTTAATATTTTTCTTTCACTTTTCTCCTTCTTTCTTCTCTTTCTTTCTTTTCTATGTATTCTATTTCTCTTTTTCTCTCTTCCTTTTTTTTTTCTGTGCTTTTTTATATTTTGTAAAAATTTTACAAAACAACAAAAGGCATTTTTTATAAAAAAAATATTCTATTTAATTTTATGCTTAAATCAAACAAAAATTTGTTTTATTTGAAATAAATTTTATTTCTATTTTATAGAATGTTAAATACATTTTCAAACAAATTTTATAAAAAATTTATTTACAAATAAAATAAATTTTAAATTGAAATTCAAATAAATATGATGTAAGTTTAAGAACTTCACGATGTGTTTTCTTTTTTTAAAATTATTATTGATTAGTAAAGTGCTTTTTTTTTTTTTTGTAATTTTTTGTCTAAAAATTGCTATTAATAATAGGAATACTCAACATGCTATTTTCTTAAGAAGTAGATGAAAATTTTCGTCCGAATCGTCGTTTGGCCCATCATGACATGACAATTTCTATGTATTGTGTGTGACAGACAGTCTGAGTGGAAGAGAAATTATTATGTAGATTAAATTTACGATGAATTATTCAATAAAAAATATGTATATAATATATTTTAAATATAAATTTATAAAATATCGTTAAATTTTAAAAAATATATAGTAAACTAATTTATAATCTAATACGATGAGTTGAATATGAAAATGTTTTAACACAATTATTATGGCGGTGACAATGTCCATTATTAGAAACAGTAGAGTTGTTCTATTTGTGGTCAATCATTAGAGGGCACTAAGTAAAGGGTTGACTATTCAACCTCAGACTACAGCGGCACCTTGTTTCACAGCGCTTGGCTACTTGGGATCCAAACCTTTTGTAAATCATACTAAATTAAATTAATAATCAATTGGATTACACGGATTTGATTTTTAAAGTAATTTATATATTCTTAAATATTATAAATATTTTTATATATTATAAATATTTTTATTTTAAAAAATTATTTAAAATAAAATCATGATGACAACATCATTGATAAATAACATCTTTAAAATAATTTTTTGCTCTTTTTACCATAAGTTTGATAGATCATTTTCAATTTGCACAAAAATTAAAATTTTAGTTTTTTCAATTACTATTATTATTTTTAACCATTTACTTATTAAATATCATTAATAAACTTTTTTAATACAATGCACAATAATCTAACTATAGTAGATTTATCAACTCATCTATAATTTCATTTTGTTTCTTCGATAGTATTTTGATAAATGATAGCCAAAATTATATAAGCCTAAAATATTGCCATTTTGAAAGCATAAAATATTCAAAATCAAATTTCAAGCTAAAATTATGTTAGTGCTGTAACAAATGGTACCTACTGTCACTTTATCGAGATATTTAAAATTTTGAATTTCTAGATATTTCATCATTTCAAAAAAGAGTAAGAATGACTATAATAGTTTTTGAGATTCAAATAAAAACTTTACTGGGCGATTTAAAATTTTGAATTTCTAGATTTTTCATAATTTCAAAAAAGAGTAAGATGACTATAATAGTTTTTGAGATTCAAATAAAAGAATTTTGTATTGAAACTCAAAAAATATATATATAATAATTTACAGCTTCAAAGTCAAGAAAGTGAAAACTAATTATAGGTATTAATATTTAGGTAAACTAATGAATAGTGTTACATTTAATCATGAAACAAATGATTAAAAAAAGAAAGTATTCTATATTTTTAGACAGACTAAATAAGAAAAAATAGTCTATCAAAATTGAACGGAAGAAGTATCTACTTGAATTGTTAAATTTTACTTTTTTATTTTGAGTGGCAATACATCATTAATTGTTATATATTTTGTTAATTGATATTTTTAATTTTATTTAATTTATTTATAAAAGTTTTAAAAAATAAAAGTTTAAAATCATTAATATTTATAAAAGTAAAATAAAGAACAAAAATATAAATAGTCAATTAAAATATCTTTAAGAATGCTCTTTATTTTAAAGAGCATTAATCCTTTTATTTAAGTCCATCATATTTTTTATTTTACCTTTCCAAAAGCATTAATCATTTTAATCGTTTCCTCTTTTTTATTTCAAGTTTTGCTAATAGAAAAGATAAAATTAAGAATATCAAGTAGTAAAGTGCATGAAAATTTATAGTATATTAATTATTATTCAAAATGGAGAGTGAAATTTGACTTTTTATATATATAGAGAGTCAATCCAAGTCTTTATATTATATTTAAAGAATAAGAATATAGTAGACTTTTTATTATATTAGACTTTTTATTTTATGAAATGACTCTTCATAATAAATCATTGGATACATACAAAGTTTATTGGAAGTGCATTTCCATTGGTGTTTTTTTTACTTTAAAGAGCAATATTTGTATAATAAAAAGCATCTTTATTGATAAAAGGTTTAAAATTTTATTTAAACT
Organism: Omphalea diandra; assembly: GCA_949677035.1. Lineage (NCBI taxonomy): Eukaryota > Viridiplantae > Streptophyta > Magnoliopsida > Malpighiales > Euphorbiaceae > Omphalea > Omphalea diandra. The sequence continues at coordinate 22,724 of CATIWR010041310.1, read as the reverse complement.
TAATGAACCCTGATATTTATATTCTTCATTTTACTTTTTTTTATAATTAATGATTTTAATTTTCTCATTCTTTTCTTTTTAATATTGACTAATAGAAAGAATAGGATTAAAAATATTAAAAACTAAGTGTGTAAGAAAATTTATATTGTATCAATTGTGAATGAAAATAAAAAGTAAAAATTTGACTCTCTAGATATATTCAGTCAAACCAATTTTTAAACATTAAAAAATAAAGATTTTATCATACTCTTGTTTTATTATGACTTTTTATAATAAAAAATTGATATATATAAACAGCTCATTAGAAATGCTCTTAAATTTAAATAAAAATTTTTACTTTTTATATTTAAATATGAATTAAAATATTTTATTATATTAAATGATATTCTTTAAATTTTTTTTAAAAAAAAAAACCTTTAAAGATACTCTAAATTAAGGATTGATTGTGAGTATTAGCATTACCAATAAACTAGGCTAGCACTATAGAGAATTGACTATTAATATTTTTACTACGCCCAATCTATGTCACTTTTCACAATTGTTTTTACTAAGAAACTCATCAACACAAAATTTAGACTCATCTAATAATATAATGATATATAAAATAATTATTAATAAATTTATTTTTACACTTATTTCTTTTCTCAAATATAAAAATATTCATACCTTCATTTAATATAAATATAATTATTCTGTTAATATAAATATAATTAATCATACTAAATGAGCGTACCGTATGTATATACCCCATGTAAATAAATCTTTCATTATTTTTACTACTCCAATTTCTCTCCATTTTCTGAAAACAAGTAATTAAAAAAATAAAATTAAACATTTACGTACGTGATTGAAACTGAAAAGTTATAAAATTCAGCCTTCCTTACCAGTTCTTGGAGAAAGCTACTTGGCTTAAGGTCAACTCAGAGGCTATTTTTGCAGGCAGCAATTGCACGATTGGTCTCGCTGGAGACCATGGATCTTCATAGTATTTTTCTCATTGACACTGGGCTCAAGTAACTGAAGAACAACAAAATGTACATTGCAAAGTAGGATTGAGTAGTTTAACTTCCAAGAATCTGGAGATAAAACAGAAGATAGTACAACAATTGATTCATTGTGTTGGTCAGGTGGGTGCAACAGAAGTACAGTCTCTTCTTCAGCACAAACAATTGAAGAAAAAAATGAAGAGTTCCTTAACACAATTTCTAACCTAACACAACAAAATCAAGATAATCCTCAGTGAGTGAAAGAAGAAAAAAGGAATTCTCTATTTCTCTTGCAAAGAAGCAGAAATAAGTACAGAAGTCCATATTATCTCTTCATCTTGTGGGTTTCTTTCTCCACTCAGTTCGGCCACGGTTTATCTCGAGCCCGTCGCTTGACAGTCTGAGTAAATGTAAGAAGTTATGCTCGTTTTGTTGACCAGACTTTGCAGTTGCAGACCCATTTGTTCCTTGAAGCGCAGGAGAAGCTTCAACACCCTCTAGAGGTTCCACACTTGTGAGGGAATCAACTACGTCATCATGTTGGCATTCCCTTCTATAATCCAAGGTGATTGTTTGCAGTTCATGGGTGTCGATGATTTCTTGAGGCATGCTCTGTCATGAACATATATGTAAGCTTGTGAGATCAAATTGCAACAGCCAAAAAACCAACAGAAACATTCAATAATATTTCCAGTTACCAACCTCCAAAACCCATCCGATATATGTGACATTATTAACATGTTGATTCATGTCCAGATCTGCTCTTCTAGGCTGTAGATTCAAAACCATGCATACAAATCAGAATAACATGTTAGGATTGCAACAAACCTTAATACATTAGAACTGAGATTGTCTTACCACAAGTCCTAGTTTGGAAAACTGAGCAGGATCTTCTAGTTTCAAAATTTTTCTCAAGCTGCGGTTATTCTCCTCTGGAAATGCCAATCTGTAAATACCATCAACATGCATAAGAGTATACATATATCATGTCTTTCACCATCATACTATGAATTAGACAGAATCAGTTAACTACTTATTCATGCAATCAAGGCAATTCTGTAGCTTTATTGTGTAAGTATGGAGTTGGGAGGCATAACATCATCTTATGACATTACAATGTGTGTAACAGCATTCAAAGGAAAAATGTGAAAAGCAAGTTCACAAAAATATCATGGAAACCTACTACTTAAAACATACATCATATCCTTACCAGATACATATCAAGAACAATGAAATTTGTTAAGCTAGTTGACCAAGCAATAAACTAGTTGTTCTTTCATGTTATTCAAGATTTCCCATGACACCTATGCTCTTTAGTTGAAAATAAAACTAAAAGCAATTGACTATGTTGCAAAATAATTTTGCAATAGTAATGAAGAAAGAGGAGAGCTGGGGACATTGAAGATCGACCCAATGGCTTATAAACTTCAACCTATAGTTACTGTCACGACTTACGCTGGTATAGGTGCAGTGTTTGCCAGGACCCATATTTCATACTTGATAACTAGGTTATTTATGTACAAAGTTCCTAAACCTCATCAAACTTGTCAATGCAAACTAAGAGGATGTTTGGCATTGCTATTGTAAAAATCTGATTTTATTTGTTAAATACATTTTTAGATTTTAACTTTTGACAAAATCTTCAAATATTAGTCCTTTTTTTTTTATTTTTTTTAACTCACAAAGCTCATATTAAAAGAATCTATAATAATTGATAATGACAATCTCTTCTAATTTTCGCTCCAAAATCAATTATTGGCAATAGCAATACCAAACTCACCCTAAGGAAACTTCCCACTTATCTGATGTTCCAAGATGATCACATGCATTTCTAAATACTGATGTTGTTCTCCTCATGGTCTCAAATAGAAACAAAAACTTGTGAACTAGGGTGCTAAAAAGTCTAAAGGCCTGCTACAATAATCTGTTAAGGACCTTCTCATGTTGTGTTCCTTGGAAAGTGAAGGAGCCTAAAAGCAGTGAGTTTTCACTATCAAATGTTTTTCCAATTCATATCTGAAGAATATTGCTCTTGATCTTTTCTTTTCCCTAGGTGCCAAGTCATGTTTCTAAAGGCACAATTTGCACTTCAAACCTGAGAATAGTGTTATAAAGATCCTATAAATTTATGTGATTAAATTCCACTGCAGTTCACCCATTGATCCAGCTATTCATCTAAAAATTTGAAGAGTGCAATGAACCATGCTATTGAAAATCTGGGACCAGAGTTTTTCTAAGGATAAAAGATAGCATCAATGAAGAGTAAAACCAGAGAGCAATTTCCACAATAAAAATTTGTCTCGGTTTGTATCAGGATCACATTTTGTGCCACCAGGCCCATCCCCAATGCCATTTTGGCAAATCATCAAATTCATGTTTTGCCGAAATGACATAGGGGAAGATGCAAGTACAGTCCCCAACACTACCAAAAATGAGCAATAACTGGAGAAAAAACAGATCGAAGACATCCGTCATTTCTGAATTGAGTAGGTATGGATGTAGATTAGCCAGTTAACATATCTGGAATATTTATCCCATTCTAAGCTATCCTGCTTAAATAGTATCAATGATACAACGTAAGGCAGAAGTGCTTAAAATTTACAGCAGGGCTGAGGAAGCTACCATAATATGGTAACCACAAGCAGTAAAAAAATGGTGTTCTAGTTGTCAATTATAACCAAGCAAGCTAGAGCATGAAATGATAAAAATAAAAGTTTAGGCATCTAGAAATGAAATCATGTCTACCTGAGTTCTCTTGGGCAGAAAACTAAGTACTCCTCTCGGACATCATCAGTTACTTTCTGAAGTCGCCTTGTATCTTGGTTCATCATCACCCACTTGCTGAAATCAAGTAAAACTTATAGTCAACTGCCATAACACACTGTGATTCAGAAAGAAATATGCAAATTACAACTTATAGATTATAAACATATTATCTACAACTGAACAGGAAAAGTACCAGACATATTTTTCCATGCAACCAAACCAAGGAATGTTCTCAGCTGACAATGCAAAGCTCTTGAGAGCTAAGGATTACCAATATGGGATATTTAACCATTAATCAATGAACTTTTGTTTGCAAGACAGTTAGGACAGCAAGGGGTCAAAAGGTGAAAGAATTGGAAGTGTTCTAACCGATCAAAGTCAAAGGGTAAATTCTAAGGTCCTTGCCTTGAGATTCAAAAAAATATACATATATGTCTAGGCCTAAAGATAAGGAAAAAGAGAGAGGCTTATAGATGCACCTTGTGGCTCTACCTATAACTTGACCAGTGGCATAATCCTTCACAATCCAATCCCGTCTGGTACCAATCCTTCCTTCACTTTGGCACCATGTTTCTATTTCAACAACATCGCTCCTGTTAAACATATCCATATTTCAACAGCTAAGGTAAATTATAAAACCAGAAAGTTGACAAACATCATCAATAAGAGAGAACAAAACCCACCAGGCTGGGTACTTGTAAATTTCAATGTGCATGCGAGCAGTTACCCATATGAGATGCAACTTCCTCATGGTAGGGGTTGTAGCAAATCCATCAGTCGAAAATCCAACACTCTGGGCATGATTGCAACCAACCTCCTAGAGAACAAAATTCCCCCATGATGTACATTAAAATTATAAGAAATTCACAAGTTATGAATATGAACTTTCATTCAGTCACTTTGATTTTTCACTTATCATAATTAACATTAAGAAAAGTGAAGCACCATCCAATGCTAAAACAAAGAATAATTCATAGCAAATCTAACAAAACAAAATAGAGAAACATTTTTTTCCAAAACCAACCAACCACTCCATCTTTGCCTATTGGTGCCATTTCTATTGTGGAAGAAAAGTTATATCCAGTTCACCATGAAAGCAAGCATTTTCAATCTGTTCTAAAAGGTCCTCCGATAGCAGGATCTTATCTTTAAAACAACACAAAGGCAATCCAATTCAATCCAACAAAGTAACCTTAAAAGACACGCAGAGAGAAAATGACAATTTCTGGACGAAGAAAGGCCTTAAGTAAAGCAACAACAAAACCAAACATCATCACCCAAGTTCATATTTTCACACCTGCAAATGACATAAAACAGCAAAACCAAGAATAAGTAACCTCAGAGGACAAAGAAAGGGCCTTAAGCAAAGCAACAAACGAAACACCAAAGTTGAAATCTTCACACTTGCAAACAACATAAACCAGCAATCCCAAAAATACCCACATCACAAAAACCTCAAAATCAACCGAAAAGTCATTTTCTTTCTTCCTTTTTTTTTTTTTTTGTTTTTTTTTACCTGCAAGAGATTAGCAATGGTCTCAACAGTTGCAGTTTTATTGATTCCAACCTCATAGCTTCTAACGATAAACTTCTCCTTATACGACAAGCCGTCGTCCGCCAAGCTCCCCAAGCGGAAACGGTTGGCCAAGCTCTCACATGCAGACTCTACCTGCCTGGTCCCGCCCTCGGACACGACAGCCTGGACGGAGCAATTCTTGGTGGCAGGAGAGGAGAAAACGACGGCGTTTGGGCGGCGAGGGAAGCGGGGAAAATGATGGCCCAGGAATAATCTGCATTGGGCTGCAGATTGTAGGGATGGGATTTGGTCCGTCGCGGTACATGGTAACTTCAACATCTCCTTGTCCTTTGAAGCCCAAAAAATATTATTATATTACTATTATTTGTGTGTCGTAGAGATTGCGCGGTGTGCGTGCGCGTTTTAAAGGATGGGTTTGTCGATAGGACCGAGGAAGAGAGGAGAGTATGGAAATGACACTGCGGTTGGCTGAAATAACGGGATTACCACTGCCATGTGCGGAGCTTGACGTTGGGGGCCAACGAGATACAGACATATTTGTATAGTTTGTTGCTGTTGACGAGTGGAGTACAACAGTTCCTCTGCCAAGCACGTGTTTACGAGATCCACGAGTTGAAGTTTTATATTTTAATGGATTAAATACTTTTACCCACCTGAGTTTTGGCATATTATACTATTGAGTCCCTCACTTTCCAATAATATACCAAAATATCTTTTAATTTTTATTCCATTAAATTGTATTAAAATATTTATTAAATTAATATAAGAAGTTCATTTTACTATTTTTTTTATTTTTTTATTGCCCAATCACTACCATTATCACCACTACAACCACAAAACCATCGCATCAAATTAGCATCAAATCATTAAAAAATAAAAATTTAGCAAAATTCTCTCAATTTGCTGTCGCCACTTATAATTAGTAACTCGCATCAAAATTTAATAAAAATAGCAGGAAACAACTCATGTCATCTAGACACTACAACATATAAATGTAATTCCAATTATCAACTAAACCTATTAAAAAGTGAATCATTTTGAAACTCACATCTATCAATAAAACTACAAGGTTGAATCTTGATTAAAGAGTTTGAACAAAAGGAAAATGAAGAAGATAAGGAACAGATTAATATGTATCGTTGCTAAGCTGCTGTTGTTGAAGGAATAAACTAGTATCAAAGAAATAACTTTGGACTTGTAAGGTAACAGAAGATGAATGACTATCTCAAAAGGTAGTACAAGTAATTACCACATTAGATAGAAAGTATCACAATACGTAAAAGAAACCAACTCATCAGAGATGAACAAAAATGCGATCAAATTGAAAAAAATTGATCAAATCGATATTATTCACTCGATTCGATTCAATTTTTCAATATAAATTGGTTTTATTCAATTTTAATTTTAAAAAATTATTTTTTATTTATGTACAATTTTTTATATATAAAATCAAATAAATTGAACAAAATTAAATTAATTCAAACTGAATTAGTTTAATATATATATTATTTAATCAAATCGAATTGAATCAAAATTTTATAAATTCAGTTTGGTAATTGGTAGGTATATAAAGTTTTGTTTATTCGATTTAGTTTTTTATTTTTTAAAAAAATTTAGTTTAATTTGGTTTTAAAATATAAAATTTGATTCATTTTTTTGATAAAAAATTGAATAAAAAAAATCGAACTGACGCAATGTTCACCCTGACATTAGTCATTTTATTTTGACTTCATAAAAACATAAGTGAGGTAAAAGAAGAACATGATGTGCTCGTTGGTGCAGCCTAAATGTAACGATAATTTCTTTAGAGGTGAAACAATGATGAGAGGAGATTGCAAATGCAATTTTATTAGTAGATTTGGGATTGAGAAAGATGTGGATTTGAGAAATGATGCTTAAAAAAAAAGAATACAGTAGTGGATATGGAGATAAAATAGCAGTGGAGATAGAAAGAAAAATAGGATACTTTAGGTATTTTAATAATTTGTAAATGAATTTGTTGAACTTTATTAGTTGATTAACACAAAAATTTTATAGAAAAAGCAAGTAATTTAACAAAGTCAAAAAATAAAGATGTTTTAATATAATTTTTGAAAGAAAAGGACTAAGTAGTATAATATGTCAAAATTTGAGGATTAAAATATTAACCCTATTTTAATTCGTAGGTCAAGCCCTTAAAATTGTTATTATATTAAATAATTTTAATCATGAAAAGTAAATAAATAATTTATAAATAAACTTAAACATAAAAATTATACTTTTTTTTAATAATTGAAATCACTAAATATGTAAAAATTATTAAAATTTATTTTGTCGTCCTAATTTTTTAATCTATCTATAATAAATATTATTTTTAGAGCAATACAACTTCTTAAGAAATTTTAGACTATCATTAATAAAATTTTCAATAATTTCTATTACTATTTTGTAAGTTTTTGATGTAATAAAAAACAACAATTTAAGAACTCAATGTATATAAATTAAAATATTTTATTTATTAATAGAATCAAGCAAAATTCTGTTTGATTAAATAATTAACTCTTATTATGTATGAACAATATAAGGTTAGAAAGATATGAAATTTAGTTGAGTGTTCAACGAGAGGATAGTTAGAAGCTCCATGGTAAAGTGATTGGCGTAGAGATAAGGCCATATCCGAGCGACAAGATTTGCGTCAACAACTCGAATGCCATGGGACTTAGGAATTGCTTGGATTGAGAGATTTTTAATGAGAAAGTTTATAAAATTTATAAATTTGAGTTAGATTTATCGTTTGACAAATTAAAATATGTTACAATTTATGGATTTTATAAAATTTATCATTTTCTATTATCCTTCATTGTGATAATTTTTATTTTCTCACTTAGAGGTGAAAAAGTTTAAATCCATTATTTTTAATAAATGATAGATTGTTATAATATTTTTTTATTTCAAAATTACTTTTAACAATCTATAAATCTTATGTTCAAATCAAAGAATAGAATTTTTAAAATTCATTCATTTTACTATCATGAATTTTAAATTCATTAATTTCATCAAATTTATAGATTTTAAATTCTCCTAATCCAAATAAGTTTTGTATTCTTTATTGATGCTATTTCACCGGTCAATCCAACCATGCCGGTCAATCCAACCATTGGCATGGTTTAGAATATGATCAAGTTTGTTAAACTACCACTTGCTAGCTGTTGCGCTCCTTGGAGGACCAAACGACAACATATCCTTCACTCACATCATTTTCTTTCCTTACTTCTATAGCAAATTGATCAAGAAATTGGAATTGGATTCTAAGTCTTGGAACATATGTTAATTTCCTTAAAATATAAATGGCGAAATATAGTTGCCATTAAATACCTAATATTTAGGTATAAATTATGGTTTGAGAAGTCCTTTCTTGTCTCAAAATTAATCAAATTTAATTTAAAATTACATAATACAACTTAAACTTGCCCAATTCAATTTGTTTGCACCTCGATTGAAATTAACAGTGCTAAATACTTTTTTTTATATTATTTTCTTTTTATCATCTCTTTATTATAGTGACATGTGACATGATTTAAATGACATTATTATTATATAATTCAACTATAACGAAAATTTTACTAAATAATACTTAAGTTTTATTTTGTCTATTATATTTTAAATCATGTCACATGTCAATATAACAAAGAGAAGGTAAAAAAAAAAATAATATAGAGAAAGTATCTAACATTTTTCTTATTCAAATATAACAAATATACACAAAGCAAATACTAAGCCATTCAAGATTTTTAATGCAAATCTATACATATACAAACAATTATTGATTGGATGGAGCACTTCCAATACCTTTTTGAGCACTAAATAATAGGTTGAATTAAATTTCGATATAGAGATCGCATGAAATATATACACTTTACTTGAAACTTTTAATATTCTCTTAGAGGAGTGCAAAAAACTTTAAATGGAGTACAAATAGATTATATTGATAGTTTTAGCTATTTACACTCTTTAAAGAGTATAAAACACAATAAAAAGAGTGCAAATAGTTGTAACTTGATATCATGTTTCAATAATTTTTTATTCAATATTCCTAAAAGTTGATACAAATGATGTAAATAAGCCTAATAGGCCCAATGGATTGCGTGCAAACCAAATACAAAAGGATGAGAGCATGGAGTTTTCTAGAGGAGTATTTAGCTTGGTTCAAATGAAGCCCAATTCATGGAGAGAACAAGTTGAAGCACGGTCGTGTGCATGACCATGCATCTTAGCGATCCTTTGGCAAAATGTGGCGACATGACCATGCGCATGGTCGTGCGGCTTCAAGTGATTTTTGGCACAAAATTTTTGTAATCATAAATTCTTTATTAGCCAATCATGGGGCTTTAATATTGTCTTTGTTTCATTAGAAAGAGATTAATTATTTAGTTTTAAGAAGAAACTAGTATTTAGGAATAAATTCAAGTCCTATTGTGTTTAGAAATATCTTAGAAAGATTTTGTTCCATCTTCTATTATGATTTGTATTAGTTTAAGCATTGTAAGCCTATAAAAGGCCCCAAAAACTAGTTTATATGAAGTTTTATGATAATTAAAAAAGTTTTTGGTGAGATTTTATTCTCTTCTTGAGTTCTTGAAAGAATTTGGTGAGTTTGTTAAATGGATTCTTAATAACTTTGCAAAACTAGTAATTACATGATTAAAATTGGCTTTGGTTAATCTAGGTCTTGAATTACAACCTTTAAATTTTTATAATCAGGTTACTAGAAACATATTTTTTAGAGGTCTAATTGGGGTTTAAAGTTTCTTATGCTTGATTTTTGAAATAATTTGTTCGCAAACATACGATTTAAGGTGTTCAATCACCCTTGCTCATATCATTTGACATCAGAGCTTAAGATTTTCAATTGTCAAGTAAGTATCTTTTGTTTTCATTGTGTTTGCATCTTGTTTTTCTTTGTTCTAACCATTTGTTCATCTTGTTGTTCATCCAAATGGTTCTTGTTCTTCTCATTCTTTTTCTCTTTTCAATTCGGCCTAATCATCATCATTGTGTTCCATTTGGTTTTCTTTCAGCCTTTTGCATCAATTTTGTTTGGTTCATCATAATTAGGTATTATTTAATCATTCATATAGTTCTAATTCATTTTTACATCATCAAATTCCATAAAAAAAAAAAAAGGGAAAAGGCGTCAATTAAAAAAAAGGAAGACGTCAAAAAGAAAAGAAAAAAGAAGAAAGAAAAGAAAAGAAAAAGAAGCTAAAAAAGTAATTGTGTTGAGATTGTGAGAAAAGGACTCGAATTGGATTTTGTGATAGTTTGAATTCGACCTTAAATTTCAAATTCTTTAATTCAAACTTTTCAAATTCTAATTTCTTCTTCCTTCTTTCAATTGTGAATTGACCTTTAAATTTTGCTAAACTTATTTCTTTCCTTTAAATTCATGATCTTAGTTATCTAGAGTCATTAATAAGTCTTGAATTGCTTGTTGATAAGTACTTGCGAATTTATTTAACAATAGTAACTTTAGTTCCTAAAGAACTTAAATAAAAGAACTTGAGAGGTAAAAAGCAAGAGTGTGTGAGATATAAGAAGGAAAAAGCCTTATTGTGTGAAACACGAATGTGAGGGTCATCTTTTTAATGTAAACACAGAAGGGAGTGATTTTGTGAGGATTTTTCTTTTGTTTACCAACCATGATCGATCCTGATGATTGATCCATAGTGGAAGCTCTTCATGAAAGCCATGCAAGAAAAGATGGAGTAGTTAATAGGTAATGTGGAAAAGATAGCAACTAGTTAACAAACCAACACCTCAAATGCCGCCAACACCACTGTGATGCAACCTAGGTGCGGTAGCCATGTGCATGAGGATGATGGTGATTCTATGAAGGATAGTTTCCTACTGCATGGCAAACAGGATGAAAACTTAGGTAGCATAAAGATGAAAATACCTACTTTTCATGGTAAAAATGATCCCAAAGCTTATTTAGCATGGGAAAAGAAGACATATTTTATTTTTGAGTGTTGTAACTATAGTGAGGATAAGAAAGTAAGACTTGCTGCTATAGAATTTATTGATTATGGACTTGTATGGTGGGATCAATTGAGAATTAATAGGTGTAGATATGAGGAAGATCCTATTGCAACTTGGCATGAGATGAAAAAAATCATAAGAAAAAGATTTGTTCCTTCATATTATTATAGAGATTTGCTTAACCATTTACAAAGGATTGTGCAAGAAAATAGAAACGTGGAGAAATATTATCAAGAGATGAAGATTGCATTAATTCATGCCAACATTGAGGAGGATGATGAACAAACTATTACACGGTTTCTTAGTGGGCTTAATAGAGACATAGCCAATGTGGTGGAGCTATAACATTATGTGGATTTAGAGGATGCCTACCATATGTCCCTAAAGGTGGAAACACAAATTATGGTAAAACTTCCAAACTCAATTTTCCTTCTTTTAATTGGACTAACAAGTTGAAAGAAGTAGAAAGACCCAATGCAAAGTCCAAAAATGAATACACCGAAGGAGGCAAAGAAGGAGGGGAGCCCAAGAATGAGCCCAATAAAATCGAACCATCCAGGCCCAAACCCAATCTTGTTAAATGTTTTAAATGTAGAAGGCGTGGACATGTAACTAAGGATTACCTAAATAAAAAGACCATGGTTATTATGAATGGGAATATTGAATGTAAACATAGTGATAATGAGGAAGAAACGGATCCTGAAATGCCCCCACCTGTAGATGCTAATGATGAAGATGAGCTTCATGATTTGGATAACAAAGAACTAATGTTTGCATGGCATTCTTTAAGTGCCCTAATCGAAGAAGATGATGAACAAGGTGTATGGTTCAAGGTAAGGTATATGTTTTAATTATTGATGAAGGTTCATGTACTAATGTTGATAGTACTTGTATGGTGGAGAAATTAAACTCACCTACTTTTAAACATCTTAAGCCTTATAACTTGCAATGACTAAATGATAATAGTGAAAGAAGGTTACCAAGCAAGTTAGAGTTTCCTTTTCAATGGGTAAGTATCATGATGATGTTCTTGGTGATGTGATACCAATGCACACCAATCATTTATTATTGGGGAGACCATGGTAATACGATATGAAAGCTAAGCATGACGGGTTTGTTAACACTTATGAGTTTGATTTTCATGACAAAAATATTGTACTTAATTTTTTATCTCCTCAACAAATTATGAGGATCAAAAGTTTTAAGACAGAGATAATGTGCGCATAAGAAAGAAAAAGAAATAATTACTCGATAAAAGAAAAGTTGTGAGAAAACCCATGAGAGATGTGAGGAAAGAGTGGTAAAAAGGAGAGGATAGAGAGGATTGACATTAAAAAAATAGAGATGCATGCAAAAGGAAAGGGTGTGCAAAAGACAAACCTTATGATGAAAGAGAGTGTTGAGATTGAAACCAATTCTTCCAAGGCCACAACTATGTTTTTATTCAAAGGGATATATTACACTACTAACGAAATTTATAATCTTTTGTACAGTGTTTTTATGTCTCTTTTATAAAATCACAAAGAATGGTTTTAAATGGACTTGTCTGGCAAGCAAGATGACTTATGTCTTATTATTTTTTATAATAATGCTAAATTAAAGAGTGAGGTTGCAAATTTATATAAAAGGAAGTTTTCTAATCCATTTTTAGATGTTTGTGTTTGTTTTAGGCGAAGTTCTTTTTATTTTAAACATTATTTTTATGTTTCAAAGAGTTCTTTTTATTTTAGACATTTGTTTCCTTTTAAATTTTGTTTCAGCTTGTCTTCTTTTCATCCTAATATTGTGTTATTCGTAAAAGGCCTTGGTTCTTGTTCTTCGAGTTTTCTCTTCCTAAACGTTTCCCTTCTTGTTTTGATGTTTCCAAACCATTATTCAATGATTCTTTTTGCTCTAGGCATTGTTTGAGTATAATTTTTTTTTATTTCAAAGATTCTTTTGTTTCTTTTGTTTCTAGTTCCTTTTCAAATTCTAATTCTTAGTTTTTAAGTTCTTTTCTAAAACCTAAATTTTCTCTTTCTAGTGTTTTTGTTAAAAAGAAATTTGATGCTTTAATACTTCTTCATACTAGATGGAGGACGTTTCCTAGGATTTCTTTGTTTTTGTTTGTCATTATTTTCCTCTTTTCTTTGGCTTATACTAACCTTGTTTTAGATTTTATTCAAATAGTCTTTGATCCGAGTAGAAAGACTTATTCATTGCAAGGTAAGTTTCACTTAGGATTCTCTGTTAGGTATTAGACTTATGTTTGGATTTTTGCTTTCTTGCAGGCCAAGATTCGAGGACAAATCTTTCCAAAGAAGGAAGGAATGATGCAAACGAGCACAATAGGCCCAATGGATTGCGTGCAAACCAAGTGCAAAAGGATGGAAGCACTGAGTTTTCAAGAGCAGTGCTTAGCTTGGTTCAAATGGAGCCTAATTCATGGAGACAAGAAATTGAGGCAGAAAATTGAAGCACAGTCGTGCATCATTGAAGGTTAGCACCTATTTCTGACAAATAGTTGTGGCACAACCGTGCATCTTCGAACAATTTTTGGCACAATATTTTTATAATTCAAAATTCTTTATTAGCTAATCATAGGGCTTTAATATTGTTTTTATTTCATTAGGAAAAGATTAATTATTTAGTTTTAAGAAGAAACTAGTATTTAGGAAGGAATACAAATTTTATTGTGTTTAAGAATATGCTCGAAAGATTTTTTTTCATCTTCTATTATGATTTGTATTAGTTTAAACCTTATAAGCCTATAAAAGGACTAAAAAACGAGTTTATATGATGTTTTCTTATAATTAAAAAAAGTTTTTTGTGAGATTTTATTCTCTTCTTAAGTTCTTGAAAGAATTTGACGAGATTATTAGGTGAATTCTTAATAACTTTACAAAACTAGTAATTTTAGGCTTAAAATTGGTTTTGGCTAATCTAGATCTTGAATTACAGCCTTTAAATATTTATAATTTATGTTGCTGGTTTAATTTAAATTTAAAATTTCTTATACTTGATTTTTAAAATGATATATTCTCAAACATACGATTTAAGGTTTTCAATCACCCTTCTCGTATCACACAACAAATTAAATCACCCTTCTCGTATCACACAACAAATTCAATTCTAAGACGGAAATGAATTGCCCACTAATTGAAGTTTTTTCCTTTATCCTTTATCAATTATGGCCCGTCATATTATGATTTGTTTAAACATATTAAGAAACTTAGAAAATATATGGTAACTTATCCTAAATAAGTTTGTTATGAATACAATACATAAAAATAACATTAATATCTAAAGTGTTCTTCAAATTAAAGATATTTCATCATCTTAAAAGTTTTACCCTCCTCTATATATATATATATATATATATATATATATATATAGTAATTGCATTTATTTATTTTTCTTCTTTACCTCTTTTCCGGTCTTTTAAAAACTGAGTGCATCAAGCAAAAAAAAGAGTTATTTGTAAGAAAATCTGTAAGCATTGTTGTCCTGCAAATTTGTGAGTATTTTGTAAGATGTTGTCTTTCACGCTTTAAAATTATGATTACATTTGAATTGCACTAAGCTAAAATTAATATCAATTATTAAGTTAATTGATTTAGTTAAATATTTTATTAATTTTGAAATGATAAATTTAAATTTTTGTTATAATATTGGAATGATCTTGTATCGATTACTAATTGAACTTTAATGAATAGGTAGAGAATTATTACTTTGTCAATTATTATGAAACACCAAATTTCAAATTTTTTTTTAACAAATGTAGAGCATTTTTATTACTATATTAAGTTACATGACATGCTAATTTCCTTCTTTTTTTTTTTTGTAAAATAAATAGTAAAATAATATTTTACATATGGTAATTAAGGGGGTAAATATTAATTTTATATAAATAATTATGGTAAATTTTTGATTGACTTGATAATTAGAAATGTTGAATATATATGATAAATCAAAATTTTATTCTATTTAATTAAAGATTCAAACTAATTTAGGGTTTAAATAAGTCAGCCAGTGATATGATCTATCTAACAGGTTCAAGGCCGATAACAATGAAATAAAGAAAAATATCCACAATGACACTTCTATTGCTATTTTTATTCTTAATATGCATTAGCTTCTTCAATTTATTATTATTATTGTTTTTTTTTTGGTAGAATCTTCTGTCCAGAATATCTTTTGAACTTGACTATCCCATTAACATTTTTTTTTTTTTGAATCAATAGTGAAATTTGATTAAGTAGCAATTTCAGCTAACGAAGCATCAATAAGAAACAAAGAGGAATCATGTTCCCAACACATGCAATCAGACATAGAACAAGCAGTGAGCCACATTGTGAAATCATTAATCACCATGCCAGCACTAGCTTGAATAGCTACAGAAGACTCTAATGGCTTGAACAACCAGAGGGGAATCAGACTCAAGGATAACGTTTGACATCTATTTATCCTTCAGCCAACTAAGAGCCTTTTTCACAGTACAAGCCTCAGCCTCCATGGGGTTTAAAGCACCCCTAGTCCATCTAGATTGAGCAGCCATCTCAACTCATACCTGTACGATTTGTGTTATCAACTATTGTAGCATCTACGTTCGCTTTCAACCAACCCAGCTGAGGACATCTCGATGAACTTCTCCAATCCCTATTCACTACTTGATTTGATTGGTAAACTGGACCATGCGTCCGGGCACTTTTCCCTTTTTCCCAAACTGAGATAGCACTCAATCACTGTTGAGGCAGATAGGAATTTATTTCTCTGAACAACAACATCTGCTAAATACTCCAACAACTCATTGCCGCTAGTTCCACTTCTCCTTTAGGGTATCTCTGAATTAACGAGCTCAGCCATTGCATGAAGTTATTAGCCCGAATAAAACCCACGCTTGATGATACCCAACATAATCTAGCAAAAGGGCAGCTAACTATCGAATGTAAAATCGACTCCGAACTACCATAACATACTAAGCAAACACAATCAACCATCACATGTAGCATCAAAAGCAGATCCTTTGTTGGTAGGCACGATGTAGCAACTCTTCAGACTAGGTTTTTAACCTTTGGACAGACCTCCAACTTCTACATTTTCCTACATATGCCATTATCCATCTCTTTTTCCTGATGTAATAAGTTATAACCACTCTTGATAGTATACCAACCCTTTCTATCTGTCATCCATTGCCCAGAATCATCTTGTCATCTATGGCTTAGAGGAATATGCAAAACCAAGTCTCTATCTCTACTATTAAACACATTATTTAGAATGTCATATTCCCAATGTTGCTCACCCAACACCATTAAACTTGAAACTTTTTGTTTCTCTAACCCCGTCACTACGGTAGAGGTAACGTAAGGATTTTCTTCAGCTGACAACCATGTGTCCTGCCAGATTGAAGTATTATTCCCATCCACAATCCTTTACCTACATCTTGCTTTTAATATCCTCTGCGCTGCATGAACACAAACTTGGATTGTTTCCAGTCTACGCTTTTTAAAATGATTTTGAAGGGAAATACTGACCCTTAACGACCATAGCAATAAGAGAATCTGGATTCATAAGGAGATTCCAACCTTGCTTTCCTAGAAGAGCTATGTAAAAACCACGAATTTTATGAAGCCAAGACCATCATTATCTTTCTTAGCACACAGCCTTTCCCAGCTCATCCAAGCAATACCCTTCAACTCTGAATATGATGGCAAAACCATCTTTAATGAAAGCTAAGACCTCACATAGGGTGTCAAAATGGATCATACACGCAAACAGGATTTATGAAATATATTAAATTAATGGAGCTAATTTGCACTCATAGTCACTAAATTATAGCCCGAATTTTATAATAGCCATATAAAAAAAAATTTTATAATCAAAGTCGCTAAACTAATATAAGTATTTCATGTCAAACTTTTTTAAATTTTTCAATAAATAAAATTTTTCTCTGAATTTTTTTAAAAAGTGCACATTAGTTCAAATTAATTTTTTTATTAATTTAACTGCCTTATTCTGTTATATAAAGGCTATTTAAGTCCAAAAATGAAAAAAATCATATTTTACATATATAAATTTTAAAGAATATTAAAAATAATTAAAAAGCAAACACAATGTCATTTTTGAGTCCTTAATAACAATCTATATCTTCCCTAATTAATTATTTTTAATTCTCATTGTTATCTTGAAATCTTTTTAATTTAATTTTCTCTAGTTTAATTTTCACCTCACACTTATATTTAGTTCAGACTTTTACATTAATAAATATCTAATAATACTACTTTGAAAATTAATAGACATAAAGTTAAATTTTTCAAAAAAATATTTCTAGAATGATTCAACAATTTCAAAAATAAATTATTAAATCTTAACTATTGTTTTTTAAATCGTATTAAAGCTCGAACCAGTCAATTTGCTGGTTTTCGATTCCACTGGTTCAATTAGTTCAACTGGTCCGGTTTAATAAGGTATTTTTAAATTTTTTTAAAAATATATAATACTTAAAAATATTTTAAAAAAATAGAAAAAATAATAACAAAATATTTTTAAAATTTAAGTAAAATAGTGTAATTTTAAAATTTTACAAAATGATAGTTTTAGATTGAACCGATTTTATCCGACTTTCAATTTTGAATGGTTTTGAGCAGTTTTGATTGGCTTTTTAAATTCAGATTTTTAGATTGAACTAAACCAAATCACTGGCTAATTCTTGATTTTATCAATCTGACCGACTGACCTTATTCAAGTTCGAAAACACTGATCTCAACTTGAAAAATATAAGAGGCTAAATTCTAATATGAAAAAATTATTTAAAAAAATTCAAAATATGTATTACTAATATTTACAATAATATATATCTATTTGAGAAAATATTTTATTTTTAATTTATTTTTATATTTTATGCATAAATTTATTGATATAAAATAAGAAAGTTTATTTTTTATTATTTAAATAATCTTTAAATCTTAATATAAGGTTAAATTAACTAAAAATATTAATTTGAACTAAAATGTAAATTTCAAAAAAGTTTAAGGGTTAAAAAACAATTGTGAAATACTTAAAATAGTTTGATGACTTTCATAATGAAAAAATTAGTTATATGACCATAAAAAAATTCAAGTTATAGTTTGATGACCATAAGTGCAAATTATCCAAATGAATGGATTAGGATTAAGTTTTTGTAAATCTGTAACATAAATGGATTGACTTATTTATAACACGACTTAAAACGGATTGTGTCACAAGTTAATATGTCAACTTACTATAACCTATTGAATTTCACGTATTATATCAACCTCACACAATATATTTATAATTTGCATTATCTATGTATAATACCAAGATTAAAATGGTCATTTAGATAAAATATATAGACATCTTTTTATGTGTTTATATTTTTTGAAAAAAATTTAGACAATGTTTACTTGAAACTTGTATGTGTTTATATTTAGTACTTCAACAAATTTTGTTACAAAAAAGAATTTCATTACTTTAGAAAATTTTTACAAGGGCATAGAGGAGATCAAGGTTAGAAGTATATGCCTCACCTCTCTCTTTCTCTTCCTCTCCACTCTCTCCTCTACCTTAAGTTTAGGTGGAGTTGCGCTAGGGACAATGTCACTAATAAAGTTAAAATTTAGAGTCAGATGAGCCTTGCCTAGTTCATGCCTTATGGTAACATTATAGCCCAGGCAAATTAGGGTCATCTCCTTGTTGGCCAATAGCCAAGCCTCTTCCTCCTTTTTCTTCCAAGATTTCACCTCCTTGAGTACCTCAACATTTCTCCTTGATACCTCCTCCAGGCATCCACCTTAGCCTATAGCTCGATGACCTTCACCTCGATAGTACCTAAGACCTCCTTTGCAGAGGTGAGCAAGTTCACCTCCCTCTTTTACCTGTTTTAGTATGTCTTGTAGGTCCTTGGCAAGAGAAATCAAGTCATTCCAAAATTTCATTAATTGATATTTTAGCTCGAATATGTTCATTGTTTGCTTCTCAGTGGCTTTTATTTGTTGGGTCAACACCTTCTCACCTATTACTATTTGCAAAAAACAACAACAAATCAGAAAGTAACCAAAGTTATTTTTTTTGTAGCGCATTAAAAAGTAACTTGGTAACTTCACCTTTAGGTTGTGCATTGTGATCTAGTTAGCCAATTTTTGTCAATCAACTATTTAAACAGTTGCTCCTCCTTAGGGAGAACGTATATCTTCCCCAAGGTTTTACTAACCATGAGGTAGGTCAGTTAGCACTCCTCGTACCTTCCCTATAGGCACTCTCGGGGGTAATGACACTTGCTCAAATTCCTTGGGAGCATGGAAAGCTCCTCATTCGAGTCTAATTCCATTATCTTTACCTAAGACCTTTTTAAATAAGGCATTTAAAAAATGGTTGGTCCTTTCACTTGCTTAGAGTAAAGAGGCGAGACAGAGATAGGCTTGTTCATGAGTTGGAGACTTCGAGATGGCCTCTTTTATCACTTGCTTCTTAGAACCAGCACTTTTCACTTGTGCCTTATTCTTACTATCCTGAGTTGCATTTGCATGGACCATCTCTTTAGATCGCCTTGAAGTACATATCTGTAAAATAGAAGAACATTAATACAATTAATAAGCATAATCAAAAGAGCAATAGAAATATATGTGTACCAGTTATCTTGGCTATTGGACAATGTGTCGCGATGAGCTTCATCACATTTATAGAGTCCTTAATTTCTATTCAGAGCTTATCACCTACATCATTCTCCTGGTAAAAAACTACGAATTTGGTGTCCTACTCGTCTTTCCTTGTCTAGTTGGATGGGAAGGGCACATCCTTATCATAAGTAATTAGGAAGTACTTGTGCTTCCATCCTTTGATGGAAGAAAGACAATGCATAAAAAGCCCTACACCTGGCTTGGAGGACATATGGTAACAATCCTTGCTAACCCGATCAGACACTGTGTATAGGTGTTTTAGCACCCGGACCGTGAACGAAAGTTTCTTTTTCCATGCCAGCAGATATAACCCTACTATTATACGAAGCCTATTTGGACTAACCTACAAGGACACTAACTTAAATGTCTTCAGGACATTTTGGATCAGTAGTGGCAGATTGCAACCTTACTTTTAAAATCTCCTCATACAATATGAATTGATTCACTTGTAGCTTGAAGAATAGTTTTAATTTTGGCTCGGGCATTTCCAATTAATAATCGTTCGGGATCTTATATTATCCATAAATCCTTGGCAAATCTCACTCGGACATACCACCAAGTAACTTGGCCACTTAAGGATTTGGTTTGCACATCTTTAGAGAAATCGATTGGTCCTTAATTTCCACCAGTTTAACATTCCATATATCTTCATCATTAGCTTGGCCACTCAAGCCAGCTTTACCCATAACCATCTCTTCTCTTAGAGATACTCCTTCCTCGTCAAACCCTTTTCCTTCACTTTCCTTTCGCTCGTCTATCTCACCTTCAACCTCCATTTTAGTGTTAGGTGTCCTAAGTCATCCTCAAAGTCCATTTCAATGGTTCTAGCAATAATTTTAGGCAGTGTCAGAACATCAATAAAAGTGATTAATGATGAAGCCATATTACCCAATATCAAGTTCAAAGACAGAAAATAACAAAAAGGAAAAAGGAAACACGAAAATCTACAATTAATACTCACCAGCTCTAAATCAAAAATGAAAATCCTCAAAAGCAAATAGTAAGATTCTATAGTGTTATCCTCGTCGTCACAATCATAATAGTAGAAGCAAATGGTTGTTTGTTGTTATTCTTTGCTATTTATATGCCCTAAGAAGGCAGATGAAGCATCTGAGCCAGGCAAACTAACTTTCATCCAATGACTCAATTTGAAATGATCAATGGTAATAAACCAAAATGGCTTAATCACGTGATGCATGGGGTGATCAAATGATAGAACATTTTGAAATTTAAAACTCCCTCTCAAGGGCTTATTAGCTCAAATTAGTTCAACAAAATTCCTTAAAAGTCAGCTCATCTATAGTAGCTCGATCATTTTACTCCTTACCAATTCTGAGACGTAAATAGACTCAGACTAGGGGGATTTGTGATCTACACTCATAGATATGGGTTAAAGCTAGTTACATAGAAAGCTAGTTTGGCCTCATGAACTACACAGAGGTAATAAGTCTAACTCGACCCAAAATAAGGCCTATAGCTTACAGGCTTGCACGAGCTCGGCTCGTATATTGCTTCTCAAACCATAGTTCATCTTAATCAGGAAATGATATCCCTCATCAGGAAGTTAACTCCCATTAGAAGAGAACACTCCCAATTATGAAAGAATCTCAATTCTACGCTAATAAGAAAACAAGCCAAATAAGTCCCAATATACAGGTCACCGCCAGGTTTTTCTTATATTTTACATTTACTCACTTCACCTCTTTAACAGATAACTTACTTAAGCATCGAAGTGAGTTTTTGGTAATCAGCCAAACACCTTACTATTGTTGTCTTGCAGGAATTGAACCAATAATACCCGAGCCGAACATTCCAACCCCATAAGACATAGTTGAATTAACTACTATGATAAGCCTCACAATATCATATATTTTTATAAATAAAATATTATATTGAATTCTTTACTAAAATTAAATACAAAATTCATTTTATTTGAAATGAATCCTTTTTTTTTATTTTACAACATATCAAATGTAGAAATTCATTTGTAAATAATTTTTAAATTAGAATTAAATCATATAATATATTAAAGATATTGTAAAAAAAGTTGACTTTTATTTTGTGGAAGTGAGACTTTTTGTTTGTTAATAAGAAAAGTTTTTATTCATTATGTTTAGTGATCGTTGATCTATTAATTAAAATAATAAATAGTCTAATTATTTTTTCTTTTTTTTTTTTTGTCTAAACTAATAACAACTATCATTAAAAGGAAATATGAAGTACATCTTCAAAAAGGAGTTGATCTAGCTCCCTAGGTACGTTAGTATACCAACTAGGATTAAACAGTAAGGATTCATACTTAGAAACTCAGTCAGCTACTCAGTTATTGGACTTAGGGATAAAAGAGAAGGAATAATACTCAAAGTTGTCAACCATCCTTCGAATGTCTTTCATCACAAGCTTGATCTCTCAAGGATTACCATCTTATGGTAAGTAATACACCCAATAACCACAGAAGAGCCAGATTCACAAGCAACCTTCGATAAATTGTGATCACTTGCAAACCTGACTACATCTCTCAAAGCATAAGCCTCAACTAAAACTAGAGAAGAACAAAAATACTATTTATATTGCCTTTGATCAATTGTCCAGAGGAGTCCCTATAAACAAAAGCAGTTATTGATTTGCCCACTTTTCGGTCATAAAAGGCATCAATATTTAATTTGAAGATTCCCTTTTTCTATACATCTTTACCCTATCTAGGCTTTGAGCTTTTGTGGATGGGAGTTCTACTGGATAGCT
>CATIWR010041305.1:0-11758 GCA_949677035.1 Omphalea diandra | reverse complement strand
ATATATTATACAAACCAAAATTAAAAGAGTTAAGAACATGTGGTTCAATTTCATCCATTCTCATGAGAGCGACTATATCTCATTGTTTTATTGTTTTTGACTGTGGGTTAACTAAGAGAAATGTGTTGACCATGTCACAATATGTTGGTCGATTGTTTTCTAAAGCTGATTGCAATTATAAATGTTAAAAACTGCCTTTACAATTGTTCCAATTGAAAATTCTATTACTTGGTGATCTAAAAGAAGAAGAAAAGGAGCTAACGTTTCAGGTACTGTGAAATGTCATTCTTTGTGTGATGCATTGAGCCATTTAAGTTTCGCATTATTCCATCTTTCCATGTTACATTGAGGCATTTAAGTTCAAGATTGTTCCATCTTTGCGTGTATTTAGCACAAAAATTATAAAAAATCTAAACACTAAAGGTGTCAAAATCCCAAGAACAATTGAAATAAATACAATAAAGAACATGAAGGTGTCTTCATATTTTTATTCTTGGTTACTTTCAGATTTTGCATCTTACTGCAGTAGCAAAAATTTGCTACAAAGTTAGTAACCAAAAATGTATTTTCGGCATTCAAGAATGATTTTTTATTTTTATTTCTATTTCCACGCAGTCATGTTTTGTTTCATACTTGATGGTTATTTTAGACTACTCTAACATGTTAAACGTGCAAAAGTTTCTTTTCTTGTCCTGCTTATACGTATTTTAATTATCTTAATGTTAATAAAAAAAAAAAACCTCTAAAAATCAATACTGGAAATTAATTATGCCCACACCTGTCAATATAGCCTTCATAATTTTTACTAATTGTTTCCTTAATTCTCTTTGGTACTAATTGTTTAATACAGTACCTAAAATATGAAGATGAGAACATTATGGATTTGAAGAAGAAAGAAGAATACGAAGATGATGGTGAAAAAATGAAGAAGAAAAATAAGAAGAGAGATATTATTGAGGCTAAATGATGAGGTTGTTATTACTGCTTGGGCAAGCCAAGGGTCTCCTTAGACTACTGAGAATCGGCCAGATGTCGACGCTAATGAATGTTGGTAGGACTACATGTTACAGTTGTTATATAAGTTTTCATCTATTTATGCTTAATTATTTCAGTGGTAGATTTTGTCTTATAATATGAAGTTACAAATAGTTAATGATTCAAACCATAATAAACCTCACTGCCTTAACAAAAACTCTATAGTTAAATTTTACTGGAGTTGTTTACACACTATTAGATTACAAGTTTAAAACTCTAATAAGCTAAAGAAGTGCTATGGTTCTAATTAGCTACAGAAGTCTAAAAATAGTTTAGTACATCAAAAATTTCTTTTTTGATGGACAGGACTTCTTTTTCCAAAAAAGAAAAAGGAAAATAAATTTTTTTGTTATATGTTTTGCAGAATGGGTACATGTTGGGATATTAATAATGGGTAAAGAGAAATTGTCAAAAATTATTGTTGGACTATTTTGACAATTTGAATAGTTGATTAATTGGAAAAAGAAAGTGATATAAATGCTAACCTATTATATCATGATTAATGCCTGCATTGATAATTTCAGTATTAACATGGCAGCACTCAAAAAAAAAAAAATTTAAAAAAAGGCTTGACAAAGTCATAATAATGTCTCTTTGCCGAACGGCACAAAAACGCAACTATATATTACATATAGTTTCAAGAGGTTGCTGCCAAATCACAGTGAAATTCAATACTAATTTAATCATTTTCAGGTATAATTTAATTTGTCAAGTTTGGAGTAGTTTAGCGAAAATCATGAGAATTTTGGATTTTAATTCACTTTTTGAAAAATAATTATTTTTTATACATGATTTTTAATAGTAATTAAATGATTTTATAATATAATACGAAATCAAAAGTTGGAGATATATATATATATATATATATATATATATATATATATATATCTCGAGGAATCAATCATTATAAGCCATAAGACAAAATTCAAGGCTCAAATTTTGTAGCAAAGAATTTGATGCTTAGTATGTAAATGGAATCATCATTAGAGTAGGAGCAAAAGAAAGTCTCATGAAAGCAAAGAACAAAGCAAGAATTTAATCAGTTATTGTGCAAGAAATGGTTATCATGAGGCCGACATTCAAAAGCAAGATATATATTTCTAACTAATTATAATTATATAGATTACAAAACTTATTATGGTTCTTAGTTTTATAGTGTTATGAAAAATTTCATGTCCTTGGTTGTCCATCAAAAAGAAAAAGAAAATTTGGTTAAGGTATGAGGTGAGGAAATTGAATGCAGAAAAAAGGCCCAAAATGAAAGTTCAGTATGTAAAGAGGATAGCAAGCTTTACAGGACAGGCTGCTCCTTTTCCTTTACATGGAAAATAATTATAATTGCTCATTGCCAGTTTGTTTGTATATAGTAGTAAAATTGGAATATATGTATCATTACTCAGGCCTAAGTATGGATCAATAAAGTGCTTAATTTGTTAACAAAACCAATATGAATTATTTGATTCCCAAATATGATGAGCAATGAAAGCTTCCCAACAAATTAAGAATTTCAGTAAAAGCAATTAGATAGCTGGTTGAAAGTGAACAAATGGGCATTAGAAAGTAAATATCAACTTATTCTTCTTCTTATTCTTCTTCTTCTTCTTCTTCTTCTTCTTCTTCTTCTTATTATTATTATTATTATTATTATTATAAAAGTAAATATCAAAATTTACATCTCCTTCTCAAATACTAAATAAAAGACTAACATGAACTATAAAGAGAAGATAAATTAATGATAAAATTTACATATATTCATTTATATACTAAATTAGTAATCTATTTTTGTTTCTAGGGAAGCATATATACTAAAATGTTAGCATATTGTTACAAGAATGTTACTCCAAAATCAAATGATGAGAACTCAGGCATTGGTTACTGGTTTCATAGATTAGGACTTATAAAACTATTGCCGCAAAATTCCAGTCAAATCAAGCTAATTATATGTTATCTTAGCTAAGTAAATAAGCATAATTACATCATTCTAAAGCTTCAGCCCGCTAAGGTATATCACAAAAACACCCAACCAGAATATCCAACAAAATGCAGGATTACCCATAAATTTTTCAGAAGAAAAAACCACTATCACAAAACTCGCAATCACTCATCGAAGCAATCACAAAATAAGCAATCACCCATAAATTTTCCAAACGCACCTAATTAATATTGTGAGACTCTCGAAGAATGACACCAGTGGAGTTTGTTAAGGTTTGCAAAATCTAGAAGGGATGTAGTGAAAGAACATTCCTTAATCTAGGCTTCGCTAAAAGCACCTCACGTTCCTTAATCCTCGGCCTAGAACATTTCTATTTCTTAACTGGACAAATACAAGAGTCAAAAGGGTTAGGATTGGCTAATGGATGGAAGAGTGAAATCAATCGAATTAAAGAGTTAGGGGATTTTGAATAGGTGAAGGAGATAGATTTTAAACTCGTTTTTCTGCTACGATTTCGAATGGTGAAGGAGATTGATTTTTCTTAGCAGAGCAGTGAAGGAGATAGATTTTGCTTAGCAGAGTAGTGAAGGAGATATCAACTGTGAAGGGGTTTGTAAAACGAACAAGTTATTTTTTTTAAGTAGCTTAGCGACTACTTTGCTACTAAATAACCATTGCTAAATTTAGCGACTAACAAAATGTTCGTTGCTAAGCTATAAATTTAGCGACTACATCAATTGGCAGTCGCTAAATATTACCATTGTAATATTTAGAATATTATATATAATATTTAGAATTCAATATAATATATATTATATATAATTTATTATAATATATAAATATTAAAAATACATATTATAATTATATTTTATATTAAAATTATAAATTAATATTTATTTTAATATTATAATTATATTCTATTATATATAAATATAATATAATTATAATATATATATATATATATCGACAACTTAGCTACTACAGTATGCAGTAGCTAAATTTAGTGACTAACAAATGTAGTAGCTAAGCCACTCAAAATTTATTTACACTTACCTACTATGTAAATTAGTCATTATTTAGCGACTACATGCCACACAGTTGCTAAATAGAGATTGCTTAGCTGCTAAAAAGACAATAGCTAAACTTAGTGACTACTAAATTGTTAGTCGCTGAGCGGGAAAAATTTATTTCACGTTATTTTTCAATCTCCTTTTTAGCTACTACCTTTAGTGTAGTCGTTATTTAATGACTATATAGCTAATACATGTTAGTAACTAATAATTGGGGTCATATATTTTGCGACTATATAATTACTATTTAGTCGCTAAACTTGAGACATATGCTAGATAGTCACTAAATAGTTACTAACAGAGTTAGTAGCTATTTTTTAGTCGTTATTTCTATATTTTCTTGCAGTGTATGTTGTTTAATTTACTTCAGGAAATGAAGTAGAATCAGTTGGACAAGTTTCATGATTTTTCAACAAGAGCTAATCATTTTGCTTTGCAACAAGAATGCATGAAATTAATTAAAAATCTTTCATAAAACCTTTTTCTCAATATTGCTATTGCAGGAACATGTTCAAGACATAAAAAGTAGTATATATCTTCTCTAACATATCATGATCAGTAATATTTTCTCCACATAATCTCAATTTAAAAGTCATTCTAAAAACTGCAGAATTATAATTACTCACAATTTTAAAATCTTGCAATTATAAATGCATCCATTCATAATGAGCCTTTGGAAGGATTACAGATTTATGATAGACATATCTTTCTTTCAAATCATTCCAAAGAACTAATGGATCTTAATTGTCAAATATTCAAGTTTTAGTCCTTCGTGAAGATGATAACAAACGAAAATCATAGTCTTAGCACAATTTGTAAAGATTCTTGATTTCTATCTTTGATTATGTTTTCAAGACCCATAGCATCCAAATATATTTCGACATTTAATATTCATGATAAATAACTCTTGCCCATGATGTCGAGGGCCACAAATTTGAGTTTCATCAAGTTCGACATTGTTTGTACAAAATAAGTAATATGTTATAAAGAATCATAATTAAACCAATTTTTTAAAGACTGATAGACAATATACTAAGTTTTTCAGAAATGTAGGAAGATATTAGTTTTGTTTTTTCAAGAATTTGGATAGTTAGTTTTTCAGAAACTTCGGATATTAATTTTTCAAGAATTTATAATTTATTTAATTAGTTCTTCAAAAGCAATAGAGAGTTTAAGTTCTATAGGAACTATATTAATTTGTTTAATTCTATACAAGTTATTCAAGAACTATATATAATACTAGTTTTTCAGGAACTAGATTTAAAATACAAGTTCTTCAAGAACTATATCAACCCAAATATTATATTCATATATCATAGTGGTAAAAATTATTAACAAATCAAAATTGAATGAAATATTAAAAAATGGCATACTAACCTCTTAAGAAACTCTTTTTTTTTTTTTTAATATATTATCGAAGCAAACTAGAGTAACAGGCAACCTAAGGTAGAACTAATTTGTGTTGATAACATGTTGTAAATAGAGACAAAGAATAAATAAAAATAAATAGAGAACAAAAAATAGAAGAGATAATAATTTTTGTGCGTATTATTATATTAATTGTAATACTTATTTATAATGTCAAGGTTACAAAGATAGAAATAAAAATAGAATTCTATCTCATAAGAACCACTACCTATAGATAAGGATAAATATTCAATACTACCATAATACTATAATACTATCATAACATTAAGTTATATTTATCTTTCTTTTATTAATAACAATTTCAATATGACTGAACCAAATTAAAACTCATTTATAATTTTTTTCATGAATCATTTTATTGAACTTTACATGCAGTTGATTTTTATATTTATTTGCATTTGATTAAATTCGTATATCTTATAATTATTTTACTAAAAATATAAAATTTTTATTAATTATAAAATCTTCACTTTATATTCAATTACAAATTATATATTCTATTATTTTCATTGGTTATTTTTTATTTTTTGTATATTGAATTTTTTATTCTGTAGAAAAATTTTATTTATTTTGACTAATTGGATAATTATATTTGATATTAATAGTGATTTAATTGATAATTTATGTAGTTTAAATTATTTTATATAAAAATATTAGTATGGAAAAATTAATTGATAGTATATTCTCAAATTTAGGATAAATAATATATTTTCATTTATAATAAATGAAAAATTGCCAACAATATTGAACAAAAAAAAATCCAGAATCCACCAAAAATAATAAAAAAAATTAATGAGTCCATAATTTACTAACAAATTTAATTTAGTAAAAATTAATATCCAAAATTCAAGAAAAAATTAAATATATACCAATCCGCAATTTTACACCAATCCAGAATTTAACAAAAAATATAGATTCACAATGTAACAAAAAAAAAATTAATATAGAGTTAAAGGGAACCCACAAATTCTCACCAATACAGAATTTAACAACAAATTTTACACATCCAGAATTTAACAAAAATTTTTTCAGTAAAAATACATAAAATTTAGCAAACTTAATATAAAATCCAAAATCGCTAATCTAAAAGTCTCCAATCCAAAACCCCCAATCCGAAATTCCAATTATACAAAATCCAAAATTCAAATTTTACAAAAATACACAATCACAATTACACAGAACCTCCAATCCGAATATACAATATCCCAATCCAAATGTCCAAAATCCACATTTACAAAATCCACAAATATACAATCTCCAATCCAAATCCTACAAATTCAAATATTATATAAAATATATCAAAAACTAACCTTAACGACGTGATAGTGCAAGCGAAAGCGGTGATAGAGAGATGGATAGTGAGAGAGAAATAGAAAGGGAAGAAGATAAAAAAACCGAAGGGAGGGGGGGAGGACTTCGGGAGAGTGAGAGAAATAGAGGGGAGTGAGGATAGTTTCGGGAGAGTGAGAGAAACAAAAGGGAAGGAAGGGAGGGAATTGGGATAGTAAACAACAGAAAAGAAAAAAAAGATGAAGAAAGGTTTCTCGCTTTTTATTCTTAAATTTACTGACAGATTGTCGACGGACTCACCATGTCACATTGATGAAATCCATTATTAAATAAATAAAAAAAATTAAAAAATGTACTGACAAATACCAACAATGTAGTTGGTGCCAACTTCTTGTGGGACGTTTGGCCTACCTTCCATTGGTAAATCTATTGGCAAATGTTTGTGCTAACTTTTGGTGTAAAATATAATATCAATTATATCATGTAATTATTAATTCTTTAATTCATGTAATGTACATTATACCAAAAAAATAAATCTAATCATAGTGACATTATTTTCATTACCTCCATCACCCTTATTTGGAGTTGGCAATTTTTAGTTCGACTCGAGAATTCAATCTACATTTGACTAAAAAAATGATTTGAATATGATCTTAAAAGAAACTCGAAATATTTCAAAAAAATCAAATTTTATTCTATTACCGAATCAATCCAAATTAATTTAATTTAAATTTGATTTGAATTTAATTTAATTTAAATTGTTAAAATATTTAATTTAAAAAAATTAAATTTTTCTTTATTTAAAAAAATTAAAATTATAAATGACTCAATCTAATCTATTTATATTTAGAAATGACTTAAATAAAAAATGATATGATCTAAAATGAATTTAATCTGACCCATTTATCATCTCTACCCTGACTCTTGCCCTCTCCACCACCACTCTGCCATCTTTGGCCACTGTCACTAATGTTCGCTATCTAATGTCTCTGTCTTTCAACCACTACTATTTACTTGTTGCCACCGTTTATTGGTTGTTGCGATTAATTATCAACATCACTATTATTTTGCAATCACTATTACCAAATAAATAAAATATAAAAATAAACATTATAATTTATCTCATTTGTTACAACTAATAAGATTATTATATTATATTTTTTTATTTCATTATACTTTTAATTACATTGCATATGATTATGTTATACTAGATATAGCTTATATCCTCTTGACTCTCTTGGCCTTATGAACAATTTAAATTTGATCTATTTTCTTTTCTTTAAAAAAAAAAAGAGCCTTTTTCGAGAATGACAATAGTTAAAATTTTAAATGACTTGAAATTGAGTCATTTTTCTTATTTAAAAATTAAATTATTATAAGTGATCAGATTTAATCTTTTTATCTATAATAAAAAGAATGATCTAACTTGAAAAAGAGATGACTCAAAATTAATCAAAGTCAACTTATTTACTACCTCTACTCTTTGCTATTTCTATCATTATTCTGTCATCTCTCACCACCATCACCATGATCGTGATTTATGGCTACCATTTCTTTTGCCGCCCAACCACCTCTACTTAGTTGTCATTGTCACCATTTATTGATTATCATTTATCACCATTAATTGCCAACACTACACCATTATTTTGCAATCATCATTACCAAACAAATAAATTATAAACATCAAAATTATAAGTTTCTCTCATTATGTCAATTTTTATTTTTGCAACTAAATATAAGATTGGAATAATCATTATATTATATTCTATCATTTATTTTTTTTATTTAATTATACTTTTAATTACATTAAATATAGCTATATCAAACATAGCCGAATTGCATGCTCTTGACATTATTTAGCCTTACGGTTTAATTTGTTCTATTCTCTTTGAAAAATAAAATGAGCCTTTTTCAAGAATGGCATTAGTTTTGTACTACAATTCAATTATTCGTGAGATTTTTTTTATTATTATTTTTGCAATCAAATACAGAATTAGAATGATCATTACATTTTTTTATTTTATCACATCTTTAATTATATTATATTTTATTAGAATTATTACATCATACCATATATAGTCCAATATTTCTCTTAACCTGTCTGAGCTTTACTAATTAAATCGATATTTTTTCTATCCTCACGAAACAAAAAAAACAATTGAGCCATCTTTAAGAACGCCAATAAATTTAAATTACAATTCACCCATTCATGGATATGGAAGTTATCGTTTTTTATCCAACCCGAATTTGGGAAAATTCAAATGAGCCAAACCTAAAATAATTAAAAAATTTTCTGGTCAAGTCGAATAGGTTAAGGGTTAATTTGATGGGTTAGGTCAAAACTGACCTGAATGAGTCAACTCATAATTCGACTCAATTGATCCAATTACAATATAAAAAATAAAATTTATTACTAAATATATAAAGACAGAATAATTAAAATAAAAATAAATTTATTTTTTAAAAAATATTTAGATTATTTAATTAAATTTAAATTCAACTTTAATTTAATTTTTATTTTCTTAAATATGATGATATTTTTATATTTTAATAAATTTGTTAATTGTATTATGTCTTTTTATGTGCCTAAATTATAGTTTTTATTTATAATAATAAGTTATTTAATAAGAATAAAAATTATTTATTGTAATAAAAAATTATTTATTATGATAAAAATAATTTTATTATTTTTAAAAATTATTTAGTATAGTTAAAAAATATTATTATGATAATATTACTTCTTATATATAATTTGATGAGCACTAGAAATTTAGCGTCAATATATTGTGATAAAATATTATGATGAAAGAGTTTATATCATAATATATTTTGTATATTCATTTGTTATGATAAAAATTTTTAGGCTCAATGAGTTAAAAATTTTAAATATTTTCG
Source organism: Omphalea diandra (assembly GCA_949677035.1). Lineage (NCBI taxonomy): Eukaryota > Viridiplantae > Streptophyta > Magnoliopsida > Malpighiales > Euphorbiaceae > Omphalea > Omphalea diandra. The sequence continues at coordinate 2,107 of CATIWR010041305.1, read as the reverse complement.
CAAATTTTCAATTGTATCCAAAACTTCTAATTGAATCAATTACACATAATTTAATGAATTATTTTTAATTATATCCTAAATCAAATCAATATTTAGTAAAGTATATATTTAGACTTAATTCACCTTTATATTTTTGTATTTAGTTCAAATAGATTCAAATTTTAGTTTAAATTTTATTAATATAATATTTTTATTTGTACTCAATTTAAATAATTTTTCTTAAAAATATTAAAATTTTATTGTCATTTTAATTGATAAATAATTAATTTTATATTAATTTCATGTTTTTAATTATGAAATTTTATTTTTATATATTTAAATAATAAACTAATAAATCCTTAATTTTTTGTTTCAGGGATAAATTTTCTGAGAATGTTCAGGTTCATATCATGTAATTGATTTTTTAAATATTTCTTAGAAGTTTTTTAAATGATTTATTATTTAAAATATATAAATTAATTTTTTTTAAGGAGAGATTGAAAGACATTGTTCTAATGAGAGATTGAGAGATTTATAACTATAAATTTAAATTTCAACATTTTAAAATTTTTAAATTTAAATGAAAAATTATCATATAAAATTATATAATAAATTTAATTAAGTAAAATGGGATTAAACTCGTGTAATTGATTTTTAAATATTTTTTAAAGTTTTTATTTTAAATAATTTAAAATAAATTTAAAATTTTAAGGAGAGATTGAGAGGAAATTTTTTTTTAAAATGAGATATTGAGAGATTTTATGAATTATATGTTAGATTATAATGGTTAATCCTAAGTATTAAACCTCTTTTGATTTTAACAAATGAGATTGATCAAATTTAATGTTTCAATTAAGTGTTATTTTGCAATTTTTAGATAGTCTCTAAATTTGAAGTTGGATGAAGTTCATAGTCTCTAAAGAAAGCAAAGTGTCCCCTAATTTGCGACTGCGAACTAGACTAAGGCAAATTGAAAAATTGGACAGATAAATTTGCGGGTCACTTCTCTGCCACAACCAATTCAAAGATAGGAGAATCAAAGTCACAGACGAATTCGCGGTGTGTGTCACGCCTTAATCTGACCGCGAATTTCAAAGTAATTCAAGAGGGAATCAAATCCACAACCACAACATGACAAGTGTTTCAGGTGACCGTTGGAAGACAAAAATCGCGATGACAACTTATGGGTAGCGACTGCGAATTATGAAGAAGAAGATGAACATTTTGATAGACGAATTCGCATACTAAGTCGTGGCCTGTATAAGAAAAATCATGACAACTACCTTTGTGAGCAAGTAAAAGGCAACAACTATATTTTCCTGGTGAACCAATGAGAAGATGACACGTGGACTAGCTGTTAGACACAAACGGAGATTTTCGCCGCATTTTTGGGCTTCCATATGGAAAATTGAAATTCTCGACCATGAAAGAGTAGTAGCGACTGTGAATGAAGCGTGACAAGCATTTTAATACAGAATCTATCTAGTATACTTTGGAGATTTACTACTAGTTTTATTGCAACATCTCTTTGGTGGGTAGAGGCTATAAATACCTCACCAAACATATGTAAATGCAAGAGAGAATTCATTAATTTGTAACCCAAACTGTTGCAATTTTGCTACTCAATCTTTTCTCTTCTTTAAGTGATTGTTTGGTGTGAGCATAAACAACATTTGTAAAGATTGTAGTGTGAGCCTGTAAAAACATTAAAAGAGGTTATTGTGTGGGCCTTAAAAACACAAGTGTAAAGGTTGTTGTGTGAGCCTCAAAAACACAAGTGTAAAGGTTGTTGTGTGAGCCTTCAAAACACAAGTACAAAGGTTGTTGTGTGAGCCTTCAAAACACAAGTGTAAAAGTTAGGTGTGAGCTTAGAAACACCATTTGAAGATAGTGGAACACCCAATTGCAGAGAATTGAGGAGTGAACGAAAGGTTGATTATACTCGAACCACTATAAATCTTATGTCTCTCTTCTACTCATTATCCTTCTTATTTTCTTGTTTTAATTTGTATACACCAATTCAACCCCCCTTCTTGGTGCCTAGGGCCTACAAGTGGTGTCAGAGCCAAAACACTCAAACAAACCTTTATTAGTTAGTAAAAGATCATGGCACAAGATGGAATCCACT
>CATIWR010041298.1:0-41889 GCA_949677035.1 Omphalea diandra | reverse complement strand
ATATATATACTCATTTTGTGTATATATACACAAAAACCACCCACAAAAAATATATATATATATATATATATATATATATATATATATATATATATATATATATATATATATATATATATATATATATATATATATGAATTTTAATAACATGTGGCACAAAAATGTCGAAAAAATGTAACTTACATCACTAAAAATTTTGGTGATGATATATATATATTTTTTTATCATTGTCATTGTCGTGGTGATCTCGTAATAAAATGTATACAATGAGGACAATTGTACTCATCACCAAAAATGAACATTTTATAAGAAAAATTTAAATCATTATGTAAGTTTGTGATTTTTAGTGATACGTATATAACAGCATTAGTTATCAGAAATTTTTTGTTACATTATCATAGTTTTGGTGATTAAAGATAGCATTTTCATAACAAATTTGTAATTCATCACAAGATCTTGATTATTTTGTTTTTAAAAGATATATAAAAACATTTACCTACATTGAATGTGTATACCCAATTAATATATTAAATACATTTATGTTAGTTAAGAGTGTGAATATGTGTAATGGTAATTTCATATTTAAGACCTTGATTTTTAACTTCAACTGTGTTTTTCAACCCATGTGCAATAATTATATTTAAGACCCCAAATTGCTCTTATTATGTGTTACAATTAAATCTCTCTCTCTCTCTCTCTCTCTCTCAATACATATATATATATATTGACAATATCAACCTTATACTTTAAACTTCTTCTTATCATCAAGGCATGACATATTTTAAGTTATGATGATAGTGTATTATGTCGACAACATGTTGGCCACTTTGTAGTGTTAGAAGTGACGATAGTGCCATCTAAAAAAATATTTTGTGATGATAGTAATTTGTCTTAGAAATTATTAATAATAAATTTTATCTTCAAAATTTTTAGTGACGAATGCCATAATATGTCAAAATTTATTTCAACGATGATAAACAAGTAGATATCACTACAAATTTTTTTTGTGGCACTAATAGAACTATAATAACAATGATATTCTTATTATTAAAAAGATTAACAATGGTGATAAATAGTTTATCGTAAAAAAAAGAAAAATCTTGGATTGCATTTATTGTTAGAATTTTTATGTGGGCTAATATTAGTTATAAGTTTATTTTAATTATTTATAAAATAGACTGAATAATACAGTTTATTGATTTGGGATAAGCCCAATTAAAACGTGATTAAATGGGCTTGTAACACCTTTTGTGGGCCGATATAGAAGACGGTCAGTGTAGATCTATTTTAACATGGACTTATGATGGGCGGACCTGTTATGGGCGGACCTGTTAAAATTTATTATAAATAGGTTAGGTCCTCTCTTCTGTCTTCATAACGAAAAACCCTAGTTGTTACGCCCATTATAGTCGTCTTTGAGAAGGTCAAGGAGAGGAAGATCTAACTTCCGTTTTCAATTGTTCTGACGTATTATTCAAGTGGTTTAATTTCAACATCTGTAATCATGGCTCAAAACAATTTGAGATTCAACGCGGAGACATGTATGCAATTTGTTTATGTTTAATTGTTAGATTTGGTGTTCTAAATTTATGTACTAGGTCCTAAATAAATTATTACTTGTGATATCAGAGCATGGTTGTGGTACATGATTTAGAACCCTAAATGTTTTGTATTGTTAATAAAAAAAAAATGGTTGAAGCTAGGTTATCCCACAGTAAGTGAATCACGTTTGATATAATAATTTTATGGGTTTATATGGAAGTTACAACCAATGTGGGATATCCATTGAAATTCGTAGAGTTATTTTTAATTTTTACAAAGAGATAATTCCAAATTAATGTATCTAATAATCTGCCCAAATGGGGTTATCAAATGCATTTATTTTGGGAGTGCTTGCTGGAATGAAAAGAAAATTCCAAATTAATGTATATAATAACCTACCTAAAAGGGGTTATTAGATGCATTGATTTTGAGAGAGTTTGTTGAGATGAAGCTATTTGTGCTTAGAGGTGCATTAGTCTAGAGAGTTTATCTACCCAAAGGGGGATAGATTTCTCGAAACTAGTGTGATCTCAATTATGAGCTTCATAACTAGAAATTCTATTGCATGTGCATGTTCTGCCCAAAGAGGAATATATAGTGATGCCAGAATTTTCTAGATTGTGTAAATCATAAATTTGATTTTTGTATATGGCCCAATTCTAATACATGCTTTTGTTTTGTCACAAACAGTCTCATTTAGTCTCAATAACAGTACTGCGACTGTAGAACTATGGACTAGTGTCAACTTTAAGAGGTGGAAAAATGACATTTTATTTGTCTTGAGAATGAGTGAGATTGATTATGTCCTTTATAAAAATGAGTATGCTAAACCCACCTGCGAAAGTAATATCGAGGAAAAGGAATTACACGCTAAGTGGGAGAGATCAAATCATCTTAGTCTAATGGTAATGAGGAAAACTATTCCTGAATACCTTAGAAGTAGTTTGCCCACTGATGTTACTGCTAAAACTTTTCTTGCTGTCATAGAAGATAGATACTTTGTATCCAATAAGGCTAAGGCTAGGACCCTAATGAGTCAGTTAACTGGTATGAGATATAACCATAGTGGGAATGTGAGAGATTACATTCTAAATATGGTTCACCTTCAAATCAAACTTAGGGGTCTTAAACTTGATTTATATTTCTATTATAGATAAGATTGTATATCAGCTTAGTATTGGAATCTGGATTTTGTCTAGTTTTGGAGAACACTTTTTATGTTACATCTTTTATGAGAAATTTGGTTTCTGTTTTTATTTTGGATAAAATTGGATATCATTTTGCTATTGGTAATGGAAAATCCAATATGTTTTTAGATTCCAAATTGATTGGTGAATGTGTTTTGTTCGATAATTTATATAGATTGTGTTTGGATGATGCAAGAGATTGTGAACTTTTTTGTGAAGCCAATGTTGTAGCCAAACAATCCTTAATTAAAGAAAAATCTTTTTCATTGTGGCACAAACGTTTAGGTCATATATCTAAAGAAAAAATTAGAAGACTAGTGAAAGATGATATTTTTCCTTCTCTTGATTTTGAGGATCTAGATATTTATGTGGATTGTATAAGGGGTAAATTGACTAAGAATAAAAAGAAAGGTGCTAATAGAAGTTCAAATCTTTTAGATATTATTCATACTGATATCAGTGGACCTTATTCATCTATTATTTGTGGCAATAAATATTTCATTACCTGTTAGAAGGTCTGTTAGGATGAGAAGGTCAACAATTTCAGATGATTATGAGGTCTATCTTAGTGAATGTGATTATAATATAAGTCATGTTATTGATCTTGTATCTTGTGATGAGGCTGTTAATAGTGTTTGTTCTAAATTCTGGATTGATGCTATGAAAGATGAGATGACATTAATGAGTCATAACAGAGTTTGTGAACTAGTGGGACTTTCTTCTAATAATAAACTCATAGGTTGCAAATGGGTATTCAAGACCAAGAAGGATTATAATGGAAAAGGATTTTAAAGGAAAGGTTGAGAAGTTTAAAGCCAAATTGGTTGTTGAGGGGTTTACACAGTGTGAGATATTGATTATAATGAGATTTTTTCTCCTGTTTTCTCTAAAGATTCCTTTAGAATAATTATGTCCTTGGTTGCTCATTTTGATTTAGAATTGCATCAAATAGATGTCAAGGCGACATTCTTAAATAGTGATTTGGGTGAGGAAGTTTATATGGTGAAACCAGAGGATTTTAAAAAAAGTGGTAAAAAACATTTAGTTTATAAGCTGAAGAAATCTATTTGTGGTCTCAAACAAGCTTCTCGTCAATGGTATCTCAAATTTGATGAGATAGTTACTTCATTTAGTTTCACAGAGAATAAGATAGATCTGTGCATTTACCATAAGATTAGTGAGAGTAAATTTATATTTCTTGTTTTTTATATTGATGATATTTTATTGGCTAGTAATGACATGAGGATGATTTGTGAAACTAAACAGTTACTCTCTAAGACTTTTGATATGAAAGATCTTGGAGAAACATCTTTTGTCTTTATTAGGTCTCGACATTTATTAGGTCTTTCTCAAAGGGCCTATATTGATCGTGTGCTCAGTAGATTTAATATGCAATCTTGCAAAGGTAGTGTTACTCTTGTGGTGAAGGAGATAAATTCAGTAAGGAGCAGTGCCCTAAAACTGATATAGAAAGGCAAACCATGATTAATATTCCTTCTGCAAGTGCAGTTGGTAGCTTGATGTACGCCTAGGTGTGTACAAGACCAGATATTGCATACATTGTTAGTGTTTTTGGTCGATATATTTCTAATCCTGGGTGAGATCATTGGGTAGCTGCTAAAAAGGTAATGAGATACTTGCAAAAGATAAAGGATTATATGTTGGTTTATAGGCGTGTGGATGATCTTGAAGTAGTGGGGTATTCAGACTTTGATTTTGTAGGCTGTCAAGATGATATGAAATCCACTTCAGGTTATATTTTTATGTTTTTCGGTGGTGTTGTTTCGTGGAAAAATGTTAAACAAACACTTACAGCTTCTTCTACTATGCAAGCTGAGTTTGTTGTTTGTTATAGTGGTAGTACACAAGTTATATAGTTGAAGAATTTTATTTCTGGTTTGCTTGTGGTTGATTCTATTGCTAGGCCACTTCGAATCTATTGTGATAATAATATTGTTGTGTTATTCTCTAAGAAGAATAAAAGTTCGAGTGGTTCTAAACATATGGATATTAAATATCTTACAGTAAGAGACTTAGTAAAGAAAGGAGACATTGAGATTCAGTACGTTAGTACTGATTTGATGTTAATTGATCCTCTAACCAAAAGATTCAGACCCATAATTTTCAAGAAACAAGTTTGTGATATGAGTGTTGTGGAATCTTTTAATGTGTTTGGTTAGTAGGAGTTTTGTGCTTGTAATTGAACATCTAAGTTAAATAATTTTGCTACATTGCTTATTCATATTTATATGAGTTGAGTATTTTGCGGTTGTTTGTTATACGTATGTGCATATTCTATATATATATAGCATGCTATAAGTTGTGTGTGGTGTGCTTAAAATTGGTGTGATTATCTTAAGTTATGTTGGTTTCCAATTGTGTTCTGGAAACAAAGGCTAAAACATATATTGTGTGTATTTCCAAAATGGAAATAAAAGTCTTATTGTAAAACCTTGTAAATTTCTCTTGCTCGTTTGAGCATGTGCGAAAAAGAAATATTTGGAGGACTGACAAAAAAAATAGTGTATTGATCACATGTAAGCGCTATTTTTTTGCTACACTGACATATCGGAATCTAGGTCAGTTAAGTTGTCAATATTTGTAACTGTGGATTGGTATTATGTCAATAAGGGGGCATAACTACTGTTATGATCCGATATTGATAATTTAATGTGGACATGATTGTGTTTGAAGTGTCATTTTATCAATAAACTATATATTTTCTAAAATTTGTGGCCACATTTGAGTTTAAAATATTCAGTCCGAGAGTCGTTTTCAAAAATATTTTCTTTCTTAAAATATAAAAATGTCATAATTAATATTGCCCAAGTGAGAGAATGTTGAAATTTTTATGTGGACTAATATTAATTATGAGTTTATTTTAATTATTTATAAAACATACTAAATAATATAGTTTATTGATTGGGGTAAGCCCAATTAAAATGTGATCAATCGAGTTATGAGCTTGTGACCTTTTGTGGGCCGATATAGAAGACGGTCAGTGTAGGCTTATTTTAATATAGACATGTGATTGGTGAGTCTGTTAAAATTTATTATTAATAGGCTAGATCTCCTCTCATACCTTCATATTGACAACACTAGTTGCTACACTTATTATAGTCGTCTCGTGAGAACGTCAAAGAGAGAAAAACTTAACTTTCTTTTTAACCATTTTGACATATTATTCCAGTGTTTAATTTCAACGGTTGTAATCATGGCTCAAAGCAATTTGAAATCTAGCGCGTAGACAGATACGCAATTTATTTTCGCTTAATTGTTAAAAGTTGACGTTCTAAATTTATGTACTTGAAAAATTTCTTACCTTTTCGACCCAAGCTCATTTCGCAACCTTACAAACCTGTGTAAAATGAATAATGACAGGATATCACCCATCACATTCAATAGTGCAATTATACTTTAGAGAGTTTTTTAATTAAAAAAATTAAAATAGTTTTTTTTTCATTTTAATATTTACTTTTTGTATTTTGTTAATTTCGTATCTTTTTTTCATTTCTATACTTGCAAAATTTTTTTCCGAAAATTAAGTGCAGTCTTGATGTTAATGGTGACATATTATAGTGTATTTGGCTCAAATTTTCAAATATAAAATTTTTTCATTTATATATATATATATATATATATATATATATATATATATTCAAATAAATTCTGTATCTAATATTAAAAAAAAAATTCAAACAAAACCCAATGTTATTCGAACATTTTATTTGTTCCCTCAAACCCTACAATTAAAATTGGAAAGCAAAGAGCAGCCAACTGATTCCTCTATGTGCTCACTTGGTAATTAGTCTCTTTTCTAACTTAGCGTCAGATGACACACTTGGATCACCCATTTGTTTTCTGTTTTCTCCATTCTACGAGATGGATGCAAATTTGCATGTTTATTATAGCTACTAAGAATCTCAACTTCTAGGAGATTGACCCTCATGGTTTCTCTTCCTTTTTGGAAATAGCCACCCTAAAACAGGAACAAGTGACCTTTTGATCCTCGTATTCTTTTTAGCTGAAGAGGGTTTCTCGAGCATTTCCAGTTTGGTAACTATAATCTTAGCCAATTAAAGAGGGCTTGCCAGTTTCACATATCTCTTCTTTCCAAACTCATTTTTATCATCATCATCATTGCCATCTTGGTTCTTCATATACTTTGGTTTCATTTTCAATGAACTTGAGGTCATCAACTTCATGGTCATCAATTATTTGTTGCTTCTTGAACATTTCCCTTGCCTTTAGCCATTGTAGCTCTTTCTGTGTTTTTTCTAGTTTCTTCTCTTACAGTTTTTATGCATTCCGCCATAAAAACTGCTTCTGCGCTTGCTTTTTTGAACTCCTTATTAAGAAATAAAAAACGTGACTGTTAACTCAATAAATTCATTATATTTTGAGTAATTTTAATAAATTTTAGTTTATTTAAAGATCATATTAATCACACAAACATTAACTTGATAAAAATGCAAAAATAAAAAGTTTTAGTCAGATAATTTTATTATACATCTAATGTGTTTATCATTATATTTTCATAGAATGTCCATATTATTTTTGCGGCTTAAAATTCTAAAATACTTACATATATCAAGTGTAGGTAGATATCACCAATTATTAAAATTAATTATATAATAATTCTTTTCTTTTCTTCTTTTATAAAGAATTACTCGCATATACCTCTTTTATTGATTTGATGTAATACAGGTGAGTGTGCATGTGTCAAACATATACTGTGATAGTGAAAACAAAAGATCAGAGTTACTAAATTAATTGCATGGCGAATTTTACCGTCACATTACAATATAATATGATTGTATAAAATTTTAAACTATGCTTATTGGCCTCAAAAATTTAAATTTTTTTGAATTTTAACAAAATTAATCAATTTTTTTAATTTTGATAAAATTAATTAAAATTAATAAAATTTTAGTAAATTTAACCAAAATTCAAAGATTAAAATAGGATTATGTATCATATTAAAATATTGAGTTAAAATAATGTTAACTAATTTTACTAATTTTTTTATAAAAATTTACGCCAACTGATTTTTCACATCACGTGATATATCATCATATTTTGACCAATTTGAAGTTTGGGTAGATTTGCCAAAATTTTATCAATTTTGATTAATTTTGCCAAAATTCAAAAGATTGACTAATTTTATCAAAACTCAAAAAGTTTGGATTATAAGGACAATAAACCTTTAAACTATGTGCATAGTTTATTAATTTTTATGATAATTTTATTCAAAGTAAAATTATTTGAAATAATAAAAGTTATATATACAAATAAAATTATCACCTAAATACTTGAAAATTATATTAATTATGACATATAATACTGTTTACAACATCGTAGTCTTCACTTCTATGCTCATTAATATCACCTAATTATGTATGCTAAGTGTTTCAAACATCAAGTATAGCATATATTTTTCAGCATTGCAATATATATATATATATATATATAGAGAGAGAGAGAGAGAGGGAGAGGGAGAGAGAGAGAAAGTAATAATAAGAAGAAGAATAATAATAATAACTCTTTAAGCTTGGCATATATCTCCCCAGCTAAAACTGTCTCCAAACAACTTAACCGACCGGAATGGTGCTCTTGTATCAACTTCTGCACGCCCCATTACCACCAATCTGCCCTCTTCTTGGTCCATGCTAATTGATTAGCACGTCGATGAATAAAAAAGATTATTAGGAGATGAATTTAATGACTGAATGCAAGAGCTCCCTCTAATGCAAGCTACTAAACGAATAAATAGATGGGAGAGATGATACAAAGCAATAGACATATATAGATAGGTCGTTACTAATGTACTTAGCTAAAGCAAGTTGACAATGGTGCATAAAAAAATCATGGGCTATTTTGTTTCTTCCCGTCCACTACACTGGAATTTTATTATTTGAAGTTGACAACAGATTGGTCGTTGGACTAGAATGGTGGCAGTTTTTGACTCGACCTGCACCCACTTAAAAAAGATGATTCGAATCTGGCATCTATCCGGGACAAATACGAAATGATTAAAAAAATTTTAGGTCATGTAAGGGTCAACCTGACGGATGAAGTCAAAACTGAATCGAATGAATTAATTTGTGACCCGACCCAATTGATTCGATGACTATATAAAAAAATTATTGCTTATAAAAGGTACGATAATTAAAATAAAAAAGAAAAAATTTGTTTCAAAAAAATATTTAGATTGTTTATTTAAATTTAATTGTGATATTTTTGTTTAAAATATAATGAAATTTTTATATTTTAATAAATTTATTAATTTTACTGTGATTTTTTATGTGCCGAAATTATAATTTATTATGATAAATTATTTAGTAGTAATAAAAATTACTCATTGTCATAAAATAATTTTATCATAATTTTTAAATTATTTAAGACAGTGACAAATATTATTATGATAATATTATTTCTCCTTATATGTAATTTGGTAAGCATTTTATTGTGACAAAATATTATGATGACAGAGTATATGTCATAATTTATCTTATATACTCATTTATTATAATACAAATTTTTGAGTTAAAAATTTATGGGATTAATGATTAAGAAAATTCAAACATTTTCGCGAATTTTCAATTGTATCTAACTTTTCTAATTGTCACAATTACTCCATAATTTGATGAATTAGGTTCAATTATACCCCCAAGTCAAAATTAACATTTAATAAAATGTATATTTAAATTCAATTGACTCTTATATTTTTTTTCAGTTAGTTTAATCAAATTCAAAATTAAGTTTAAATCTTTTTAAGATAATATTTCTATTTTTATTCAATTTAAATATTTTTCATAAAAATATCAAAATTTATTTTGATTTCAGTTGATAAATAAATAATGGTATACTAATTTTATGTTTTAAAATTATAAATTTTATTTTTATATATTTAAATAATAAATTAATAAATCCTTAATTTTAATTTTAAGAATAATTTTTTTGACAATGTTCATATTCATATCATGTAACTGATTTTTAAATGTTTCTTAAAAGTTTTTATTTTAAATGGTTTAAATAATTTATTATTTAAAATATATAAATTAATTTTTTCAAGAAGAGAATGAAAGAAATTTTTTTAAAATGAGAGATTGAAAAATTTAAAAATTTATAGATTTAAATATAAAATTTAAAATTTCCATATAAAAATATATAATAAATTTATTTAAGCAAAAAAGGAATTAAATTGAATATAAAATAAAAGTATGATTTTAGTTAAGTTCATGCAAATAATTTCTTAAAATTTTATTTAAACAGTTTAAATAATTATTATTTAAAATATAATAATTAATTTTTAAGAAGATATTGTGAGATTTTATGAATTATTTGAATTTTTATTTTTTAAATTAAATATAAAATTGAAATTCATCATCTAAAAATATAAAATAAATTTAATTAAGCAAAAAATGAGATTAAATTGATTAAAATTAAAATATCATCTTAATTAAACTCATATGGTTGATTTTTTTAAATATTTTTTAGAAGTTTTTATTTGAATAATTTAAAATTTTATTATTTAAAATATAAAATTAATGTTTTTAAGAAGATTGAGAGAAATTTTTTTAAAACAAAATTAGAGATTGAGAGATTTTATGAATTATAAATTTATATTTTAAAAAATTTTAAAAAATTTAAATATAAAATTAAAATTCATTAGATATAAGTATATAATAAATAAAAATAAGATTAAATGGAACAAAAATAAAAATAGTATATTAATTAAATCGTAAACTTAATTTTAAATTTAATTGAACTAATTGAAAAAGTATAATGGTCAACCAAGTCTAAATCCACTTTAGTAAATTCTGTTTTTGATTTGAGATATAATAAAATCAATTTATTAAATTATAGTATAATTGACTCAATTAAAGTTTTGGATACAATTTAAAATTGCATAAAGACTTCAATTTTTGAGTAATTAAACTAAATTTTTGCCATAATTTTTTAAAATAATTTACTATGTAAAAGGAATTTATCACAATTTTACTTATTTTTTTGTTATAATTGTAATAAATTTAATTTTTATTACAATAAAATCACATATTAAGATGAATCTAATTTGACCACATAAAATTGTATCATAATACACAAAAATTTTTTATAATGAATGATTTTCTATCATTGAACATATATATTTGTTTTTAAATTAATTTAAATTATGATATATGACTTGAATATAATTTTATGTGAACATAATTCAATTATTTTTATTATATATGTCATTTTCTTAGAAAATAAAACATATTTAATTTATTAAACATTTAAATAAAAAATTTAAGCAAGCTTCATTTTATATAAAATCTATCTTACTAAAAATAATTTTTAAGGAAAAATTATTATTTCTCTCTCAAGAAATTATGAGAAAATATTACATAAATAATAAAAAATTCAAATAGACATTTTAAAATAGAACAATAAATTATTCGACCCAAAATATCAATTTTAAGAGTAAACTTAAACTCGACTCAAAATCATTTCTAAACTTGATGGGTGACATGAATCCACCTGAAATCCAAGCGATCCAAACCCAATCTGAAAACGCATCGATCCAACTCGATCCATTTGCCGCTCCTAATAGCCATCCATCCATCTTGCATTAGAACTCCTAATGCAAGCTACTAAAGGAATAAAGAGATGGGAGAGATGATACAAAGCAATATACATATATAGATAGGTCGTTACTAATGTACTTAGTTAAAGCAAGTTGACCATAGTTCATATAAAAATCATGGGCTCTTTTGTTTCTTCGCGTCCACTACACTGGAATTTTGTTATTTGAAGTTGACAACAGGTCGGTCGTTGGACCGGAATAGCCATCCATCTTGATCTTGATTGATTCGCTAGCAGCTGATAATCTATTGAAATTGATCAGTGTACCGTTTGTTGATTAGGACTTGCCTCCTTACCAGTGGACCCACCCCATCAAATTATATAGCAATGTATCATAATATATCATATATAGTACTTCTGATCAGTGAGAAAATTTCTATAGCAATGTATCTCAAACTTTATACAATACTCCGATTAATTAGTTAGGATAATGATTCATTGTCTCCACTTGTTGTATCATGTATATACCCTTGTAACAAACATGTATTTCTATCACTATTTTTAGAAATTTAATATATTGCAAAATAAATTTTCTTAATTAAGAGAAAACTTTATATTTGGTATTGGTATTAAAAAAAAATCTGATTTTGAGATAAAAAAAAAATAAAAGATTCTTTCTCTTAATAGAGGACAACTTTTTTCAATGAGTTTTATAATTAAAAAATCTGATTTAAAAAAAAAATTATCTTTGAAATGTTTATTAAATTCAATTTTTTTACTTGTAAAATTTATATTCAAAAAATCTATAATTAAATAAGAGAAATTTTTCTTTTATTTTTTTAATCTTAAATCAGATTTTTCTAATAGCATTGTCAAACATGCCACTGTTTGCCTTATTGGACTCCGACAATTATCTTAAATGCAATTGTAAAATGTTCAATTCAAATCAAATTACTAATTTTAGAACCCATCAATACAATTAATATTTGTTAATTTTCAATGAATAATTAAATTATAGTGAGCAAATTATAAAGTTGGAAATATTACTTTCCCCTGTAACAAAAAGAAAAGGAAAAACATGCTACTCGATAAATTAGAATTATTCCAAGTTTTAGTGTAATATGGATTCTTAATAAGAATTAAATAATAGCTTCTTAATCAAACAATTGAATTAAGTATATCAATGTATTCTTTTTTTTTTTTTTTCTGTTAAAATGATTTCATGTTTTAGCGTAATATAACAATATTTTAAAACTGTGACTCAATTAGTAAAATTGAATATCAATTGGTAGTATGAATTAAAAAAAATAATAGTATGAAAATTGATAAAAATGAGAAAAAGACGAATGATTTAATGGTAGACCCTATTTGTGGGATTTCTATCACTGAGTCTATAGTCTTGTAAAACTGATATTAACTTAATTATTCTCAATAATCGAATAGAATTATCTAAATGGGTTCTTATATTAGGTTCAAGCTTTTACCATTGGGCTCAAAAAATATATGTATTTAGAATTGGGCTTTAATAATTGGTAAAAATATATTATTAGTACATATATGGATTTTTTTAATATGTAAAATAAAATTTATTCAGAATGCAATATTCACATTTGTATGCATGTTTTAATCATTGTTTTAAAAAATGGATCAGTCAGTGAACTGATCAATTGATTGATTCTCAGTTCGACCAATTCGGTTCAATTGATTCAATAATAAATAAAATAAAATAATTATTAAAATAATTTTAAAAAATCATATATATATATATATATCTAATAATTAAAAATATAAAAATTATCTTGAAAACCGAACTAGACCTAATCAAATCTATCACTAATTCAATTTTTAGTTTTACCAGTTTCACTGGTCAATTCGATTTGTTTTTCAAAACATAGATTTAAGTATGTTGAACAAATAATAATTAAATTAATTATAAATTTACTTTAAATTCAAGTAATAATTAATTTATCCTGTTTCTCAAGGTTTTTCCTTTTTTTTTTTTTTTTGAGACATTGTTTCTCAAGTTGAAAGCCAAACCAAGTTGAATCAGTCAAACTATTTAATTCTTCAAATCAAAACAAATAAATCAAACTCAACAATTATGTTCAATAATTTTTAAGCCTAATATTTGGTTTATTAACTGATACTGGACTAGACTTTGCAAAAATTCTGAATTATCCACTGTTGGGGGGAAGGGGGGAGGGGTTAGGGATAACTTATATCATGACCACAGACGGTGTAACATCGTGCTTCGCACACCTACAACAATGGGAAATATAATGAACATTTTATAATTAATTAATAAATAATTATGGATGATAAATATTTTAAATTTAAATAATGAATACTATTTTATTTTTCATGGAAATTTTTTTAAGCTGATATTAATGATGCAACACACGTTTTTACTACTTTTGATATCTTCAATTCTTATTCAATTTTAAAAAACACTAATATGAATGTTGAGTTTGAGTTCTATTGGACCAAATATATTAAAAAGCTTTATTTTTATTAATTAGTGTTGAAATATTCATTATTTGTCCATTAGTTAATTTGTTCATTAAAAATATGTAACACTCTTTCATAAAAACTTGATGTTTATTATCTAGTACTTGAATGTTTATTATCTATTAGTGCAATATTCGTCATCTTTAATTTTCACGTTTATTATTTTTTATGTAATATACTATATGAATTAATTTATTCATTAAAAACATATAATTTTCTTTTATTAAGTTCTTTATTCATTAATGAGTATTTGAATGTTCGTTATCTACTTGCACGATATTTATTTTCTATAATTTTATGTTCCTTATTATTACATAAATGTTCATCAGTTGTAATATTTATGTTCATCATATTTAATTCATTAACATAATATTTATCAATCAGATAAATAATGTTTATTATTTGTATAATTACATCAATAATATTCTTTATATGATATACATAATACCAATAACAATTGTATCATTAATATCAGATAAAAAATTCTCATGAAAAATAAAACAATACTCATTATTTAAATTTAAATAATTCATCATTCAAAATTGTTCATTAATTGATTGTAAATTATTCATTATATTTGCATGTGTGATTGAATGTGCGAACCATGGTGGTATATAGTCTGAGCTCTATAATATAAGAACTTGGGAGAGTGGGGAAGGGGAGTTCGAGCTAACAAAGAATGATATTATGAAACAATGCATACAAGCCAAGCAACTAATAGAAGCCGAAAAACACATTGCTAATTACAACCAATGTTACAGAAAACTCTCAAACAAGGACTAAAAATTGAACCTATGCGACAGCTAATTTGAATTTAATAAGATCCAATTCTAAAATATTTTGAAATTTTTAAATTAAATTTGAAATGTCCTAACATATGAATGAATCTAAATTGATTTAATCTTTATTCAACTCATAAGATCAACACGAATGACCTAATTTAAGTTTTTAAAAATATTTATTTAAAAAATTAAAATTGCGAGTGATTTGACCAAAATTTTTTTCTATACCTTGATTTTGTGTGCATGCAATTCGAGGTAATTCGATTCAGCCACACCTAGAAATAATCTAACTTGAAGGTGATCCAATTCAAATTTATTTGGATGAATTTATCTGTCACCTGTAACTAAAACAAAAGAGCTGCATTAGCGATAGAGGCAAGGCTAGAAGAGCTAAAAGAGAAAAAGGAACGGAAAGTAAGTGAAGAACAGAAAATAGGATGGGTTTACTTACCGATGAAATCATTTTCATCGATAATTTGACACGTATTTAAAATTTATAAATAGAAAATTTTTGCCAATATTTTAAAATAATTAGTTAATTATTTTTTGTCAAAAAATTTTTCATCAGTAAATAGCTTAATACTTTGTTCCATTCTTTACCAACGGTTAGTTTCCATCAGTAAATAATTTTAATAATTTTGTTTAATTATTCATCATCAATTGGTAAACTATAGATAAATCGGTACACAAATACACGTCATATTTTCACATCTTTTTTATCTATAGTTTTTAAATTTATCAACAATTTTCATCATATTTTTGTTGGCAATTTATCAAAATTTAATTACCATTTAAAATCTCTATGTAATCTATCAGTAATTACCTATAAAAAAATTCTCTTTTTTGAAAAAAGTAATTACTTATAAAAAAAAATTTATAGATATTTTATGTTGGAAACAATCTACAATCTTAAACTATAGTTAAGACAACATAAAACTAATATTGTTGAAGGTTAATTATTATAATTGTCACATTTAACTAAATAATTTTTATTATATAATATTACATAAAATAATCTCTCTCGTTTTAGTCATCACACTATTAAGTTCTTTTATTGGTTTTTTTCTTTAAAAACCATATTGAAAGTCCATAATATCATTAATTTTATCTCAATATTTTTTTTTATCATTACCATCTCCCTTTCACAATAATCTCTTTATTTATTAAATCTCAAATATTAAGATCAGCCAAATACAAAGTCAAAATTCAATATTTATTATTTTATTTTTTCATATTCTATAGACACTCATGTTTGAAAAAAAAAACTCAATAAAAAATTAATAATCAACAACCAAGATTAAACTAATTTTTTTACTAGAAATTGCCATCGGATAGCATTTTTATAAATTTCACTACGAATTAGAGGTGACAGTTTTTTATCCTACCCAAATCCAACTAAAGAAAATAATTCGAACTTGATCCTGATTCGAGGTAAATCCGAAATGACCTGAAAAAATTTGGGTTGAGTAAGGGTCAATCCAGATCAAAACTAACACAAAATGGGTCAATTCATGACTTGATGACAATAAAAAAAATGAATAATTTTATTACTTATAAAAGGTAGAATAATTAAAATAAAAAAGAAAGAAATTTATTTGAAAAAATATTTAGATTATTTAATCAAATTTAAATTCAAATTCAAATTTAACTTTGATATTTTTATTTAAAATATAATGGAATTTTTATATTTTAATAAATTTATTAATTTTACTGTATACCTAAATTATAATCTATTATTTGTTATGATAAATTATTTAGTAATAGTAGAAATTATTTATTGTGATAAAATAATATTATTTAGTAATAGTAAAAATTATTTATTGTGATAAAATAATTTTATCATAATTTTAAATTATTTAATTCAATGATAGATATTATTACAACAATAATAGTTATCCTTCTATGTAATTTGGTAGACACTATATTGTGACAAAATATTATTACGAAATAGTATATATCATAATTTATCTTATATGTTAATTTATTATGAAAAATTTTTTAGTTAAAAATTTGCGGGCCTAAGGACTAAGAAAATTCAAATACTTTTATGAATTTTTAATTGTGTCTAAAATTTCTAATTGAGTCAATTACACCTTAATTTGATGAATTGGATTCAATTATACCCCAAGTCAAAATCAACATTAATAAAGTGTATATTAAGATTTAATTGACTTTTATATTTTTTCAATTAGTTCATTCAAACTTAAAATTAAGTTTAAATCTTATTAAGATAATATTTCTATTTTTACTCAATTTAAATATTTTTTCAAAAAAATATCAAAACTGTATTTTTATTTTAGTTGATAAATAAATAATTTTATACTAACTTTATGTTTTGAAATTTTAAATTTTATTCTTATATATTTGAATAATAAATTAATAAATCCTTAATTTTTATTTAAGAACAAATTTTTTGAGAATGTTTATATTCATATCATGTAATCGATTTTTTAAATATTTCTTAACAATTTGTATTTTAAATTGTTTAAATAATTTATTATTTTAAATATATAAATTAATTTCTTTTAACGAGAGAATGAAAGAAATTTTTTTTAAAAGAGAGATAGAGAAATTTATAAATTATAAATTTAAACTTCAAAATTTTTAGTTTTTTTAAATTTAAATATAAAATTATCAAATAAACATATATAATAAATTTTATTAATTAAAAAATGAGATTAAATTGAATAAAATAAAAGTATCATCTCAATTAAGGTCATGTAATTGATTTTTTAAAATTTTTTAAATGATTTAAATAATTTATTATTTAGAATATAAAAATTAAAATTTTAAGGCTAGATTGAGAGAAAAAAATTTTAAATGTGATATTGAGAGAGTTTATGAATTATAAATTTAAAATTTATGAATTTATAAATTTAAAAATAAAATTGAAATTTTCTTATAAATGTATAAAATAAATTTATTTAAGCAAAAAAGGGACTAAATTGAATATAAAATAAAATTATTATTTTAATTAAGTTCATGTAAATAATTTTTAAAAAATTTTATTTAAATATTTTAAATAATTATTATTTAAAATATAATAATTAATTTTTTTAAGAAGAGATTGAGATATTTTATGAATTATAAATTTAAATTTTAACATTTTTATTTTTCAAATTAAATATAAATTAAAATTCATCATCTAAAAATACAAAATAAATTTAATGAAGCAAAAATGTGATTAAATTGAATAAAAAATAAAAATATCATCTTAATTAAACTTATGCGGTTGATTGTTCAAATATTTCTTAGAAGTTTCTATTTGAATAGTTGAAACTTTTATTATTTAAAATATAAAATTTATTTTTTAAAGAAGATTAAGAGAAACTTTTTTTTAAAAAAGATTAAGAGAAACTTTTTTTAAAAAAATAGAGATTGCAATATTTTATGAATTGTAATTTTAAATTTAAATAAAAATTAAAATTCATCATACATAAATAAATAATAAATTTAATTAAATAAAAATAAGATTAAATTGTATAAAAATAAAAGTAGTATATTAAATAAGTTGTAAACTTAATTTTAGATTTAATTGAACTAATTGAAAAAATATAATAGTCAACTGAGTCTAAATACAATTTACTAAATTATGTTTTTGACTTTATGTATAATTAAAATCAATTAGAAGTTTTGGATACAATTTAAAATTACATAAAGGTTTGGATTTTTGATTAATTAAGCTAAATTTTTACCATTATTTTTAAATGATTTAATATGTAAAAGAAATTTATTGCAGTTTTGCTTTTTTTTTTTTATAATAATTGCAATAAATTTGATGGAAAAATCACATATTAAAACAAATCTAATTTTATCACACAAATTTTTATCATAATACACAAAATTTTTATAATGAATGATTTTCTATCATTGAACATTATATGTTTGTAAATTAATTTAAATAATGATATGTGACTTAAATATAATTTTATGTGAACTTAATTCAATTGTTTTCATTATATATAGTCATTTGCTTAAAAAATTAAATTATATTTAATTTATTAAGCATTTAAATAAAAACAAAAAAAATTTACTTAAGTTTTATTTTATATAAAGTCTATCTTACTAAAAATAATTTTAAATAGAAAATTATTTTTTCTTTTTTAAGAAATTATGAGAAAATAGTGTATAAATGATAAAAAAAAATCAAATAGACATTTTAAAATTAAAGAACAAATGACTTAAGCCGAAATATCAATTTTAAAAGTAAGCCTAAATCCGATTTGAAATTCTTTTTTTGCATACATGATCCAATAGACGATTAGAACTTGGCCTACCTAGACCCAATTCGACTCATTTGCCACCTCTACAATGAATCCATCTTTGATTAAACTCATTATCCAATTATACTAATCAAACTCATCAATCCATATCATATTGAAATAAAACAAAGATTAAGAAATTAAATGCGATAAATTTCACTAATAAAAAAAAATCATAATGCAAACAAAAATAATAAAACCCATAAAATAGGAAAGTAATACGTCCAATTAAAGTTAAAAGATATTGCTGCTGCTACTCATCTCTTCTTCTCCTATAAAATCTGAACAACTAAAGCCTTAATGCTGGCCTTTTTTGGCATTTGGCAAACAGGGCAAGGATGGGTGCCCACAATAACTGCTAGTGTTCCACTAGCCTTGAATTATCCACCTGATTCGCTCCTTCATTTCGGAGTTGGCATCGGCTGACTTTGCTAACTTGAAACACAATGACTCAAAATGATTAGGTATTACGGGTTTGACAATAAACAACCAGAGTAAATGAAATAATTTAGGAGATAAAAAATTAGAGAAGTGGAAAAAATATCGGGCTGATAGCAACAATTAAGTGGAAAAAAAAAAAAATCTAGCTCAATTTTCTTGACATTGAAGTGAGTGTGACAAGTGTACAATAAATTGAAGCTAAAATTATGGCAAAATTATTTAAATAACTTTCTTCTTTTTTTTATAACTTAAATATTTTAAGTGGTGTTGATATTTGAAATATTATTCAAAAACTATTGTCAAGTAATAAGTGTCACATCAAATTAATTAACAAGTGATACAAAATTAGCGGACTATGTGGCATAGCTTTTAACAAATTCATAATAATCAATCTACACAACACTCTATGTAGCATAAATCACAATAATCAATCTACACAACACTATCTGCATAATTTTCATTTAGTATGCAACTTCTTATTCATAACTAACTAGGTGACACAACTATGTCTTAATGCACATTTAGCATGACATAACACCTTATATTAATACACCTTATAAATAATTGGTCTTATTTCTTTCCAAGCAAAGGCAATAGAGAAAATTCTTTTTTTTTTTTTTTTAATAAAATAAGCTTTATTACTATAAATCTTGAGCTAAAACATAAAAAATAAATAGAGGGGGAAAATCCTCCCAATTGTGTACATGAGACAAAGAATTGAAGACTTTATGAGCCACACTATTTGCTGATCTATTAATAAAAGAGATCCAACAACCAAGAATCTCACCTAAAAGCTGCTTACAATCATCAATAATCGAACAAAATAAAGAACAATAAGTAGACTTATTTTGTACAACATGAACAATTGTCAAAGCATTTAATTCAATAAAGACTTGTTGCACTTGTATGTCTTTAAGCCAACTCAATGCTTCGCGAAGACTAAGGGCTTCTATCATTGCTTCATAGGGATTAGTTGACGGACTGCAACACACCTTGCTGCATAGAAATCACCTGTGGCATTATGCAACACACTACCAAACCCTATCTTACTACTTTATTTAAAGATAGCCGCATCAACATTGCACTTGAGCCACCCCAATGGTGGCTTCTCCCAACCCGCATGCTTAAAGTCCATTGTACGTTAATATGATATATCTAAATTCAACTGCACCATCTGCCATTATTGTAAATAAATGAAAGCTCCTTTCACCACCATTCTAGGAGCCTTGGATAAATTATTCCAAATGACAGCATTCCTATGATCAATATTCCAAACCAACACTAAAGCAAAATGACAATCCTTCAAATCACAATGCTGAACACTAAAGAGAGACAATCTAAGAAAAGTCTAGGCACTCCTTAGAATGAACCCAGCATATGAACCAATCTAACACTCTATTGTAAAGGGTAAGCGACCAGACAATGGAGAATAGACTCACCTGGGTTTTTGCAGATAGGACAAACATTTGCAATATCAACATGCTTTGCAACCAAATTTTTCAAACGATGGTAAACTGTTTGTACAAGCTCGCTAAATCACTCCTTTCACTTTAGAAGGGACTTTGGCATTCCAAACCTTCCTCCATAGATTCTGTAACACTTACGAAGTCTATAAGTCGCAGCTCCTCATACGCCAATTGTAAACGATTTTAATAGGATATTGGCTCTTCCTATCCCAAATCCAATACCAATCATCTTACTAGAGAGAATGACTTAAAGGAATCAATAAAATAAGCTATCTATCATGCTCATAAAACAAATTAGCAATAGGATCACGATTCCAACTTTGACAAAGCTCAAATAAAGAATTGACCTTGGTCTATTCCACACCCTTAATTGCATTCGAAGCTACATACCCATTCTCTACATCATGAAGCCAAGGTTCATGCCGAATAGTGACCTACCTACCATTACTAATTCATCGACAACAACCATGCTAGATTAGATCTTGGGCTTTCATGATACTTCGCCAAGCATAGCTTGGGTTGTGCCCTATTGTAGCATAAAAAAACAATCCTTTGGGACAATATCTTTCCTTATAAATTCTAGCAATCAAGGAATTAGGCATATTTAACAGCTTCCACCCTTGTTTCCAAGAAGTGCAACATTAAACTCATGAATTCTCTTAAATCCATCCCACCATCTTTTTTCCTCTTGCACATCTTATCCCAATTGAACCAATGAATGCCATGGTTATTTCTGCGCTTCCCCACCAAAACACAATCAATATCCTCTTAATCTCGATACACAATTCATGAGGAAGAAGGAAGACACTCATCGTATGAGTGGAAATGGATTATGCTTCAGTTTTTAGAAGAATCTCCTTACCTGTCTTAGATAGTAATTTATTCGTCCATCCCTGAGCTCTTTTCCAACCCAATCTTTAATATAGCCAAAGATCTCCTTCTTACTTCTCCCAATCAACGAAGGCAGCCAAAACTACTTTCCATGATTATCTGTCAAAGGCATATTTCAGCATTGAGCAAATAGGGGTGAGCAGACAGATGGTTCAGTCGGTTCAGTTCGGTTTTCTATCAAATTTTAATAAATTGAATTTGTTATACTTATAATCGAACCGAATCAAAATTTTGAAAAACTGAATTAATCGAACCAATTAAACTGAAATTTATGTGTCTACAAAATGAACCGAACCGATCTTATAAAAAGTTTGGTTCGGTTTGATTTGGTTTGTTTCAATTAAATTACATGTATTTAAATTCGGTTCGATTCAAATTTGTTTGATTTATTTATTACTTTGGTTAATTCGGTTTTCTATTTAAAAAACCTAATCAAAAATCGAATTTTTTTAAAAATTATAACCGAACAAATCAATTTTATTAAAAGATCGAATCAAATTGAACCAGCTCGGTTCGATCAATTTTTTCAGTTCGGTCTAATTTTTACTCACCCTTAAGAGCAAATATCCTTTTGCACACTATTATACTCTTATTTAACTCATTTCTCCTTATATTTGTTGTAATTGGATGAACGAGCAAAATTATTATTCCACAAAGACATCAATCTTTCACGTTTTTCAATTAACAAAATTTTATTGTCAAAATAAAGTTGTGTTTTTTGGATTTGAGAATTTAAGAATTTAGTGAAAATTGTATTTTTATCGAAGTACATCTAAGTTCGATTCTCATAAATTGCATTTAAAATACACACTCTCTCCTTAGCTAATATTTTGGACTTTATAAGATCAGAAATAAATTTGATAAAATAATATAAGTTTAGAGATAAATTTTGATAAAAAAATCATTTTATCCTTTATTTTTACTTTGAAATAAATTTAAGAATTTATTTGATATTTTAACCTAAATGAATAATGACAGCGATAGCACTCATCACACCCAATGTTTTTTTTTTTGGCTTTTTTTTTGCTTTTTCTAAAGTGAATAAAATATTTTCTTTATTTAGATATTTATTTTTTTGCATTTTTACCAATTTTATATGTTTTTATTTATTTTTTGTAATTACAAAAATTTTTTCAGAAAGATAAACACAATCTTTTAATGGTAGATTGCATTTAGCTTAAATTTTTAAATATAAAATTTTTTATTCATTTGCAGAAATTTTTATATATTTTTATTTTTATATATATATTCTAATAAATTTTGTATCTAATATTAAAAAAAATCCAAACAAAACCCAATGTTATTCGAACATTTTATTTGCTCTCTCAAACCATACAATTAAAATTGAAAAGCAAAGAGCAGCCAATTGATTCCTCTATATGCTTACTTGGTAATTAGTTTCTTTTCTAACTTTGCCTCAGATGACACACTTTGATCACCCATTTGTTTTCTGTTTTCTCCATTCAAACGGATGTATATAAATTTGCATGCTTATTATAGCTAATAAGGATCTCAACTTCTAGGAGATTGACCCTCATGGTTTCCCTTCTTTTTGGGAAATAGCCACCCTAAAACAGGAACAAGTGACCTTTTGATCTTCATGTTCTTTTTAGCTGGAGAGGGTTTCTCAAGCATTTCCTCCTTGGTAACTATCATCTTAGCCAATGAAGGAGGGCTTGCAAATTTCACATATCTCTTCTTTCCAAACTCATTTTCATCATCATCATCATCGCCATCTTGGTTCTTCATATCTACTTCGGTTGCATTTTCAATGAACTTGAGGTCTTCAATTTCAGGGTCATCAATTATTTGTTGCTTCTTGGACATTTCCTTTGACTTTAGCCAGTGTAGCTCTTTCTTTGTTTGTTCCAGCTCTTCTCTTAGAGTTTTTATGCATTCCACCATAAAAACTGCTTCTTCGCTTGCTTTTTGAAGGCTTTGTTTCGTCTTCTCATGCTCGGCTGTTAAAGCTTTCATTCTTGATTGATATGAGTGCCCACTTTCACTTGCTCCACCCTTCATCTAACCCCACAAAAAAAATGTGCATTTATATTGAGGATGACCATTACATTCTTATCTTTTCATATGGTATGAACCAACCATTACAAATAATTAGAAAAAGTTTTGTTAAAAAAAAAGAAGTCAAAGTTACTCTCTAGTGCAAAATTTTGATTAGGATATGAATAATTGAATAGAATACGATTAAAATTTCACTTGGATAGAATCATCATGCAAAAAGTTGGACTCTACATCATTTGAGACGCATTATATTTATTTTATTTGATACTATTAAATTATAACTCCTCGTTAAGAAATAAAAACGTGACTGTTAACTCAATAAATTGACTATATTTTGAGTAATTTAATAAATTTTAGTTTATGTAAAGATAACATATTAATCACACAAATATTAGCTTGATAAAAATGCAAAAATAAAAAGTTTTAGTCAGATAATTTATTGTACATCTAATGTGTATATCATTATATTTTTATAGAATGTCAATAGATTAATTTTACCGCTTAAAATTCTAAAATACTTACATATATCAAGTGTTGTGAATATCACCAATTATTAAAATTAATTGCATAATAATTTTTTTTTCTTTTATAAAGAATTACTCACAAGTAGCTCTTTAATTGATTTGATGTAATATAGTTGAGTGTACATGAGTCAAACATATACTGTGATAGTGAAAACAAAACTTAAGAGTTACTACATTAATTGCATGGCGAATTATACAGTCACATTGCAATATAATATCACTGTATAAAATTTTAAGCAACACTTATTAGCCTCAAAAATCTAAAATTTTTTGAGTTTTAATAACATTGATTAATTTTTTTAATTTTACTAAAAAAATTAAAATTAATAAAATTTTAGTAAATTAGACCAAAATTCAAATGGTTCAAAATAAGATGATATATCATGTTAAAATATTGAGTTAAAATAATATTAACTAATTTTACTAATTTTTTTATAAAAATATATGTCAATTGATTTTTCACGTCATATGATATATCATCATATTTTGAACAATTTGAATTTTGGCTAGATTTACTAAAATTTTATTAATTTTACTAAAATTAAAAGGATTGACCAATTTTATAAAAACTCAAAAAGCTGTGGATTATAGGGAAAATAAACCTTTACACTATGTGCATAATTTATTAATTTTTATGATAATTTCATTAAAAGTAAAAATTATTTGAAATAGTAAAAATTATATATACAAATAAAATTATCACTTAAATACTTAAAAATTTAATTATGACATATAATAATACCGTTTACAACATTGTAGTTTTCACTTCTATGCTCATTAATATCACCTAATTATGTATGCTAGTGTTCAAACATCAAGTATAGCATATATTTTTTAGCACTGCAATATATATATATTGAGAGAGAGAGATAATAATAATAATAATAATAATAATAATAACCTCTTTAAGCTTGGCATATATCTCCCCAGCTAAAACTCTTTCTCCAAACAACGCGACGGCTTCTTTAACCGACCGGAATGGTGCTCTTGTATCAATTTCTGCACGTCCCATTACCACCAATCTGCCCT
The DNA here is from genome assembly GCA_949677035.1 of Omphalea diandra. Lineage (NCBI taxonomy): Eukaryota > Viridiplantae > Streptophyta > Magnoliopsida > Malpighiales > Euphorbiaceae > Omphalea > Omphalea diandra. Next base: position 16,670 of record CATIWR010041298.1, on the reverse strand, counting down.
CTTCTTGCTCCATGCTAATTGATTAGCACTTCGATAGATCAAAAAGATTATTGGGAGATGAATTAATGACTGAATGCAGAAGCTCCTTCTAATGCAAGCTACTAAAGAAATAAAGAGATGGGAGAGATGATACAGAGCAATAGACTTATATATATAGGTCGTTACTAATGTACTTAGTTAAAGCAACTTGACAATGGTTCATATAAAAATCATGGGCTTTTTTGTTTCTTCGCGTCCACTACACTGGAATTTTGTTATTTGAAGTTGACAAGAGGTTGGTGGTTGGACCGGAATAGCCATCCATCTTGATCTTGATTGATTCGTTAGCAGCTGACAAATCTATTGAAATTGATCAGTGTACCGTTTGTTGATTAGGACTTGCCTCCTTACAGGTGGACCCACCCCATCAAATTATATAGCAGTGGATCATAATATATCATATATATTACTTCTGATCTGTGAGAAAATTTTTATGTAGTATTGTATCTCAAACTTTATACAATACTAGGATTAATTAGTTAGAATAATGAATCATCGTCTCCACCTGTTACATCATGTATATACACCCTTGTAAAAAACATGTGGTAGACCCTATTTGTGGGATTTCTTTCACTGAGTATGTAGTCTTGTAGAACTGATAACTTAGTGATTCTTAATGATCAAATAGAATGGTTTGGAATATTAGGTTTCAATTCAAGCTTTTATTATTTGGCTCACAAATATATGTATTTAGAATTGAGCTTTAATTCTCTAAAAACCCTCATCATCTTTTTTTTCTCTGAAAATAATTCTTCTTTTTAGTGTTATGAGACTATTTGTTAGTATATTCTATTGGCGGCAAGATCACTTTTCTCTTCTTTTCTTTATTTTTTTAGTATCAGTTTTTATTTCATTTTTTCTCTATTTTGAGAGTTTTATTTTATGAATATTATTTTATCTCTTTTAGTAATAGTTTTATTTTATGTTTATTATTTTATCTCTTTTACTAAGAATTTTTATTTCTTTTTTAAAAGTTTTAGTGGTTTGAGATTGATTATTTGGTAATATATGATATATTATTAGACATCATTTTTTAAATGTGTTCTGACGTATTGTAGAAATTTCAGTCCACATCGCGCTACATTACCATATTCAATGAAAATATCTATAATTGATATGATAAATATATAAAGTTATCGAAAAATATTAATAGTGAAAATAAAATTATAATTTCGGAGTTGAGTTAATATATAGTTATTAGTAGTGTTAAAAATCAATTTCATATTGGTATTTTAAATTATAAAATTATTTTCTTTTATAGATATCATATGATTATTTATGAACAAGAATATTTTATATATTCTAAAAAAATAGAATTAGGCTTTAATAATTGATAAAAACATATTTTATATATATATATATATATATATATATATATAGAACAAATAATAATTTAATTAGTCATAAAATTTAATTTAAATTCAAGTAATTATTAATTTATTTTGTTTCTCAAGTTTTTTTATTCGAGAGATTGTTTCTCAAGTTGAAAGCCAAACCAAGTAGCATCAATCGAACTATTTAATGTTCAAATAAATCAGCCTCCCTCCACCCAATACAAATACACAAAAATTTTCTCTTTCTTCTCTAGAAACCAAATCCCTTCTCTCCTAAATCAGAATTTCTTTTCTTGTTTTTTTTATTCAATCATCTCATCTTCTTCAAAAATTATTCAAGTAACCCTACAAAAATTTAAATTGCATAAATTTTTTTAGACTAAAGTATCAAGTATTTGAAAAATTTACACTCAATTTTGGATTCAATTAAAGGTGAGTTCTACCACTCTTTTTAAATTTCTATATTTTTCACTTTTCTCATATCTTTCATATTTTAATTCACTTAGTTTTACATTAAAAATATGACATTCACTTCATTTTCTTTCATATTTATTAAAATTGAAAATTGATTAAATTTGAAATAAGAAACCTAATTTAGAAATAAAAAATTTTAATTAAAAATATGTTATGAATTAGGAACTCTAATTTAAAAATAGAAAATTTAAATTAAAAATATATTATAAATTGTGAATTACAAATATTAATTGATTTATTGTGAAATTAAAATATTGTAAAGTTGTAGCAAAATAGAAATCTTATTAAAATATATTTAAAATAATTAATTTCTTATGAATTGAATTGAAAATTTTATTGGTTTGTAAATTATGAATTGTGATTAAAAATTTATTATTATGTGAATTGTGATTAAGTAACATCAATTTTTTTTAATAGTGAGTGAGCTCCCCCAAAATAAATTTCTAGTTCCGCCACTAATTATATAGAAGTTTATTTGAATTCTATAAGACCCGATTTCAATATATTTTGAAAATTTTTAAGTTAAATTTGACATGTCTTAACTCACGAATTAATCTGAATTAATTTGATTTTAATTTAATTTGTAAGGTTGGCTTGAATAATTAATTTAAATTATTAAAATATTTAAAATTTAATTTTTTTTATAAAATTAAATTTATAAATTACTCGTTTCAAATTTGTTTATGTACCTTAATCTGATCTGTGTGCAATTTAAAATGATTCGATCTAACCACGCCTAAAATTGACCTAACTTGAAATTGATCAAATTTGAACTTTTTTGAATGAATCCATCTGCTACCTATAACTAAAACAGAAAATAGCTGTATCAGCGATAGAAGCGAGGCTCAATAGGGCTAAAAGAGAAAACGAAGAAAATAAAGCAAGTGCGAAAAGAAAAAAAAAGGAAAATGGGGTGTATTTATTTATAAATTACTGATGAATCATTTTTAAAGATAATTTGACGCGTAATTAAAATTTGGGGATAGAAATATCTTTGCTAATATTTATTAAAAGAATTAATTAATTACTTACTGACAAAAAAAATTTCATGGGTAAATTGCTTAATACTTCATTCCATTATTTACCAACAGTTAGTTTCTGGCGGCAAATAATTTTAATAATTTTATTTAATTATTCACCAACGAAAATATTTTATCCATAAAATTTTGTCTCAAATCTATTGGCAAAATGCAGATAAATCACTACACAAGTTGGTGTTATATTTTCACGTCTCGTTTATCTATAATTTTAAAATCGGTCGATAATTTCATCATATTTTTATTGGCAATCTATCAAAATTTAATTACAACTTAAAATAAAAAATCTTTAAATAATCTAGCTATGAAATAAAAAAGTAATTCTCTATGAAAAAATTTCATAGATAATTTCCCTTGGTAAGAATCTACAATCTTAAACTACAGTTAAGACAATATAAGACTAATATTATTGTTAAGGGTTAATTATTCTAACTCATATAATTTGTCTTATTTAACTAAATTGTCTCTTATTTTTTAATGTTATATGAAATATGTTTTCTCATTTGACTCATCACATTATTAAATTTTTTTGTTAATTTTTTAAAAAAATTATATTAAAAGTCCATAATATCTTTAATTTTATATCAATATTTTTTTATTATTAGTATCTCCCTTTCATACTAATCTCTTCACTTATGTTTTCAAATCTCAAATATTAAAATCAGCCAAATGCTAACTCAAAATTCAATTTTTGTTATTTTATTTTTTCATGTTCTATATACACTCAAGTTTGCACCCAAAAAATAACTCAATAAAAAAAATTAATAAACAACAACCCAAGATTAAACTTTTTTTTTTTTTTTTTACCATAAACAGCCATTGGATAGCATTTTCATAAATGCCTCTAAGAACTCATCTTTGAATAAACTCATTATCCAATTATACTAATCAAACTCATCAATTCAGATCATATTGAAACAAAAAACATATTAAAAAATAAAATATGACAAACTTCTCTAACAAAAAAAATTCATACTGCAAACAAAAATAATGAAACCCATAAAAGAGCAAAGTAATGCGTCCAATTAAAGGAAAAGATATTGCAGCTGCTACTCATCTCTTCTTCTCCTATAAAATCAAAACAAATAAAGCCTTAACGCTGGCGTTCCTTGGCATTTGGCAAACAGGGCAAGGATGGGTGCCCACAATAACTTCTAGGGCTTTACTAGCCTTGAATTATCCACCTGACTTGCTCCTCGATCTCGAAGTTGGCATCGGCTGACTTTGCTAACTTGAAACACAATGACTCAAAATGATTAAGTATTATGGGCTCAAAGTAGTAGAAATAATTTAGGAGATAAAAAATTAGAGAAGTGAAAAAATATAGGGTTGATAGCGATAATTAAGCGAACAAAAAAATCTAGTTCAATTTTCTTGTAATTGAAGTGAGTGTGACAAGTGTAAAAAACATTGAAGCTAAACTTATAGCAAAATTATTTAAATAATTTTTTTCCTCTTATTTTTATAACTTAAATGTCTAAAATGGGGTTAATATTTGAAACATTATCCAAAAACTATTGTCAAGTAATAAGTGTCCCATCAAGTTAGCTAATAAGTGATACAAAACTAGTGGGCTATGAAGTATAGCGTTTAACAAAATCATAATAATTAATCTACACAACACTCTATGTATCATAATTCTTAACAAAATCATTATAATCAATCTACACAATACTTCATTTGCATAATTTTCACTTAGAATGCAACTTCTCATTTATAGTTAACCAGGTGACGCAACTATGTCTGGATACACATTTAGCATGCCATAACACCTTGGATTAATACACCTCATAAGTAATTGGTCTTATTTCATTCCAAGCCAAGGCAATAGAGAAAACTCTTTTTTTTTTAATTATAAAATAAGCTTTATTATTGTAAATCTTAAGCTAAAACATCAGAAATAAACAGAAGGGAACATCCTCCCAACTGTGTATATTAGACAGAATTAAAAATTTTAACTAAGCTCTGAGCTACACAATTTGTTGATCTGCAGATAAAAGAGATCCACAACCAAGAATCTCATCCAAAAGGTGCTTAACAATTATCAATAATTGATCTAAATAAAGAACAATAAGTAGACTTACTTTGTACAACATGAACAACTACCAAAGCATTATGCAACACACTGCCAAACCTTATCCTACTAGTTTATTCAAAGATAGTCGCATCAACATTGCACTTGAGCCACCCCGATGGCGGCTTTTGCTAACATGCATGCCCATAGTCCATTGTACACTAATATGATATAGCTAAATTTGGTTGTGCCATCTGTTATGATTGTAAATAGATGAAAGCACCTTCCACCACCCTTCTAGGAGCCTTAGATAAATTATTCCAAATGACAACATTCGAATGAGACTAAATATTCCAAACCAACACCAAAGCAAAATCACAATCCTTCAAATCACAATGTTGAAACACTAAAGAGATACAATTTAAGAAAAGTCTAGGCATTCCTTAGAATGAACCCAACATCTGAACCAATCCAACACTTTGTTACAAAGGGTGAGTGACCAGACAATGGAGAATAGACTCACTTGGGTTTTTAAAGATAGGACAAATGTTTGCAATATCAACTGTAATAATTTAGGATCTAGTATATGAATTTAGAACACCAATATATCAGTTGAGCGGCGCGGTAGTTTCAAAGTTGTTTTGCGTCATAATTAGACCATTGAAAATTGAACACTGAGATAGTGGGTCAGAAGGGTTGAAAACGAAAGATAGGTCGAAAACGAAAGATAGGTCTTCCTCTCATTGACCTTCTCACAAGACGGCTACAATGGGCATAGCAACTAAAGTTAGGGTTATGAAGGCAGGAGAGTGGACTTAGCCTATTTATAATAGATTTTAACAGACCCACCCATTACAGGTCCATGTTAAAATAGACCTACACTGACCGTCTTCCATATCAGCCCACTAAAAGTGTCACAAACCCATAACTCATTTGATCACTATTTTAATTGGGTTTACCCACTAATCAATAAACTATATTATTTAGTCCATTTTATAAATAATTAAAATAAACCCATAATTAATATTAACCCACACAAAAATTTCAACATTCTTCCACTTGGGTAATATTAATTATGACGTTTTCTTGTTTTATGAAAGAAAACATTTTTTTTTTAAAACGACACTCGGACTGAATACTTTAAACTCAAATGAGGCTACAAAATTTTAGAAAACATATAGTTTATTGATAAAATGACACCTTAAACATAATTTTGTCCACATTTAGAAAACATATAGTTTATTGATAAAATGACACCTTAAACATAATTTTGTCTACATTAAATTATCAATATCGGATCATGACAGTAATTATGTCCTTTATTGACATAGTACCAATCTATAGTCACAAATATTGACAACTTAACTGACTTGGATTTCGATATGGTAGTGTAGCAAGAAAATAGCACTCACATGTAATCAATACACTATTTTCTTTGTCAGTCCTTCAAATATTTCTCTTTAACACATGCTCAAACGAGTAAGAGAAATTCACAAGGCTTCACAATAAGGCTTTTATTTCCATTTTGGAAATACATACAACATATGTTTTAGCCTTTGTTTCCAGAAACACAATTGGAAACTAACATAGCTTAAGATAATCACACTAATCTTAAGCACATCACACACAACTCATAGCATGCTATATATATATATAGAATGTGCACATATGCATAACAAACAACCACAAAAACACTTAACTCATATAAATAAATATGACTAAGCAATGTATCAAAATTATTTAACTTAAACGTTCAATTACAAGAACGAAACTCTCACTAACCAAACACATCAAAAGACTCCACATCACCGATATCACAAACATGTTTCTTGAAAATTATGGATCTAAATCCTTTGGTTAGAAGATTAGCTAATATCAAATCCGTACTAACGTACCAAATCTCAACGTCTCCTTTCTTTACTAAGTCTTTGACTGCAAGATATTTGATCTTCATATGCTTAGAACCACTCGAACTTTTATTGTTCTTAGAGAAGAACACAAAAACATTATTATCACAATAGATTTAAAGTGGCCTAGCGATAGAATTAACCACAAACAAACCAGAAATAAAATTCTTCAACCATATAGCTTGTGTACTAGCACCATAATAAGCAACAAACTCAGCTTGCATAGTAGAAGAAACTATAAGTATTTGTTTAATACTTTTCCACGAAACAACACCACCGACAAACATAAAAATATAATCTGAAGTGGACTTCATATTATCTTGACAGTCTGCAAAATCAGAGTCTGAATACCTTACTACTTCAAGATCATCCACACGCCTAAAACCAACGTGTAATCCTTTATCTTTTTCAAGTATCTCATTGTCTTCTTAGCAGCTACCCAATTATCTCACCCAGGATTAGAAAGATATCGACTAAAAACACCAACAACATATGTAATATCTGGTCTTGTACACACCTGGACGTACATCAAACTGTCAACTGCAATTACATAAGGAATATCATTCATGGTTTGTTTCTCTATATTATTTTTAGGGCACTACTCCTTACTAAATTAATCTTCTTTCATCATAGGAGTATCACCACCTTTGCAAGATTGCATATTGAATCTACTGAGTACACGATCAATATAGGCCCTTTGAGAAAGACCTAATAAATGACGAGACCAATCACGACGAATCTCAATACCTAAGATAAAAGATGTCTTTCCAAGATCTTTCATATCAAAAATCCTAGAGAGTAACTGCTTAGTTTCACAAACCATTCTCATGTCATTACTAGCTAACAAAATATCATCAACATAAAAAATAAGAAATATAAATTTACTCTCACTGATCTTATGGTAAATGCATTGATTTATCTTATTCTCTATGAAACCAAGTGAAGTGACTACCTCATCAAATTTAAGATACCATTGGCGCGAAGCTTGTTTAAGATCATAAATAGATTTCTTCAGCTTACAAACTAATTGTTTTTTACCACTTTTTTTAAAACCCTCAGGTTGCTCCATATAAACTTCTTCACCTAAATCACCATTTAAGAATGTTGCCTTGACATCCATTTGATGCAACTCTAAATCAAAATGAGCAACCAAGACCATAATTATTCTAAATGAATCTTTAGAGGAAGCAGGGGAAAAAGTCTCATTATAATCTACACCTTCACGCTGTGTAAACCCCTTAGCAACCAATCTGGCTTTAAATTTCTCAACCTTTCCTTTAGAATCCTTCTTGGTCTTGAATACCCATTTGCAACCTATGGGTTTATTATTAGAAGGAAGTTTCACTAGTTTCCAAACTCCATTATGACTCATTGATGTCATCTCATCTTTCATAGCATCAATCTAAAAATTAGAATAGACACTATTAACAGCCTCATTATATGATACAGAATCAATAACATGACCTATATTATAATCACCTTCACCAAAATAAACCTCATAATCATCTAGAATTGTTAGACTTCTCGCCCTAATAGACCTTTAGGTAATGAAATATTTATTGCCACAAATAGTAGGTGAATGAGGTCTACTAATATCAGTATGAATAATCTCTAAAATATTTAAACTTCTATTAGCATCTTTCTTTTTATTCTTAGTTAATTTACCCCTTATATAATCTACACAAACATCTAGATCTTCAAAATCAATAGAAGGAAGAATGTCATCTTTCACTAGTCTTTCAATTCTTTCTCTAGATATATGGCCTAAACATGTATGCCATAATGAAAATGACTTTTCTTTAACTAAGGATTGTTTGGTCACAACATTAGCTTCACAATAAGGTTCACAATCACTAGCATCATCCTAATAGAATCTATATAAATTATCGAATAAAATACATTCACCGATCAATTTAGAATTTGAAAACATATTAGCTTTTTCATTACTAATAGCAAAGTGATATTCAATTTTATCTAAAATAGAAACAAAAACCAAATTTCTCCTGAAAGATGGAAGATAAAAGGTATTCTTCAAAACTCGACAAAATCCAAATTCCAATATTAAGTTGATATACAATCTTATCTAAAATATAAACATAAATCAAGTTTAAGACCCCTAAGTTTGATTTGAATGTGAACCATATTTAGAATATAATCTCTTACACTCCCACTATGGTTGAATTTCATACTAGTTAACTGACTTATTAGGATCCCAACCTTAGCCTTATCGGATACAAAGTATATATTTTCTACAGCAGCAATAATGTCTTTGGCAGTAACATTAGTGGGCAAACTACTGCTAAGGTATTCAGGAATAGTTTTTCTCATGGCCATAAGACCAAGACGATTAGATCTCTCCTACTTGGCATGTAATTCCTTTTCCTCGATATTGCTTTCATTGGTGGGTTTAGTAGGCTTATCCTCATAAAGAGCATATTCTATCTCACTCATTCCCAAAATAAACTGAATGTCCTATTTTCATCTCTTAAAGTTTGTGCTAGTCAAGAGTTCAACACTAGCATACTATTATTGAAATTAAAGGAGACTGTTTGCGACAAAACAAGAGCATGTATTAGAATTGGGCTATATACAAAATTAAACTTATAATTTACATAATTTAGAAAATTTTGGCATCACTACATATTCCTTTTCGGCAGAACATGCACATGCAATAAAATTTCTAGTTATGAAGCACACAATCGAGTTCACACCAGTTTCGAGAAATCTATCCCCTTTTGGCAGACAAACTCTCTAGACTAATGCAACTCTAAGCACAAATAGCTTCATTTCAACAAGCACTCCCAAAATCAATACATCTAATAACCCCCTTTGGGCAAGTTATTATATACATTAATTTGGAATTATCTCTTCATTCCAACAAGCACTCCTAAAATCAATGCATCTAATAACCCCATTTGGGCAGGTTATTATATACATTAACTTGGAATTATCTCTTCAAAAAAATTAAAAATAACTCTACGAATTTCAATGGATGTCCTACTTTGGTGGTAACAACCATATCAACCCAAAAAATTATTTTTAATTAGAGATTTATAAAAGCTCAATTAAAATACATACCAAACATAAATATATATTTCAAAAAATATACATGGTACCAAACACAATATACCTTAATTTTAAAACACATGATCATTATCTCATGTATGTGCAAAATAAATATTTATTAGCAATTTATTTATTTTTATCACAAAATTAATATCACTAAATAATAAACTGACAATTAACTACATATAAATCACCTAAATATTTATATATTAATAAGCATTGAAATAAAATTAAAATGTACCATGATGAGCAAGAATATAGTTTGCTTGCATAAGAAAATAATAGATAATTCATTCAGTTGAGTTGGTTGAGCGCTAGGGTTTAAGTCCTGCGGTCATGGGTTTGAGACCCACAACACGCATCCTTCTCCCTTTTTTTTTTTTTGTGTTTCATCACAGAAAATCGATCTTCATCGGCGAGGACACCCATCATCGATCTATTTGGCAGGGATTTCTTCACTGGTATTACGCAACAATCAATAACCAACTCATACAATCACAAGGCAATCATCATATTAACAATCAACACAAACAAAACAACCAGAAACTCTATGCCTAGAAATTGTTTGCTAAAACGCTCAACCCAAAACAAATTTGAGTTCCCTTCGAAAGCCGAGACGATGTGGTCGACCTCGATCTTAGGCAACACCCACTCCTTCTTAGACCAAACTCCCGACCCGTAGGGCCACATGGCCTTCCCCACGCGTGAGTCTAACAGATCGTTCCAATACACGCAGTCAAACCTTTTAAAGCCTCCATGTCGTGCCGAATGTCGAGGAGGCCAAATTGGTTAGCGAGCTCTCAAACAGGATTAGACTCTTTACCACTAACGTCGACAATCCAACCGGCACCAAGCTCCACCAAAACACCGCTGAATCTAAAACCTCTAAAATCACCATGTCCTCTATTCCATTCTCCGCTAGCACCTTCATCGCTAATAAACTAGAGATGCCAGTGATGATGATGACAGAAGAGAGAGAAGAGGAATCCATTGTCTAGAGAGAGAGAGAGAGAGAGAGACGAAGGGAGAGGGGATTGGAAGGCGGATGGTATTGGTGTATGTGTTTTCTGTTTGCATTTGGTTTAACGATTTTGTTAACAAAATTGCAGAAAAAAATTTATAGAAAAAGAAAAAATTTTGGCAAATGCGGGTTTCGAACCCTTGATTTCTACATGCCCTAGCCGCCTCATTAACCAACTGAACTAATAGGACAATTAGGAGAAGGAGTGGCGGAATAAATGTACCAAAATCGATATGACCACAGTGGGATGCCATCATACCGGCCAAATTTTTTTTATTATTAATACAAAATATTTAGGGTTCTAAATCATGTACAATCTAAGCTCTGATACCACATGTAGTAATTTAGGATCTAGTACATGAATTTAAAACACCATTTTATCAGTTGAGCAGAAACAAGTTGCATACGTGTTTGCGCAGTAGTTCTGAAGTTGTTCTACACCATAATTATTACCATTAAAAATTGAATACTGAGATAATGGGTCAGAAGGGTTGAAAACGAAAGTTATGTCTTCCTCTCCTTGACCTTCTCACAAGATGGCTACAATGAGCATAACAACTAGAATTAGGGTTATGAAAGCAAGATAGAGGACTTAGCCTATTTATAATAGATTTTAACAGGCTCACCTAGGCCTACACTGATCGTATTTCATATCGGCCCACTAAAAGTGTCATAAGCCCATAACTCATTGGATCACTATTTTAATTGGGCTTACCCACTAATCAATAAACTATATTATTTAGTCTGTTTTATAAATAATTAAAACAAACCCATAATTAATATTAGCTCACACAAAAATTCCAACATCAACATGCTTTGCAACCAAATTTTTCAAACAATGGTAAACTATTTGTACAAGCTCGCCAAATCATCGCTTTCACTTTGGGAGGTGTTACAAGATCTATACCATATTTGTATACTTGATTGTAGGCTAAACTTTAAGAATAACATGATTATATGTATTCTTGATTCTTTCCTAGTTTAGTTCTCATATTGTTGTATATATATACCATTTGAATCAATAAGAATGAACATCCCTTTTTCTCTGATAACATGGTATTAGAGCCACTCTAAAGAAAAAAAAGAGAATTTTTTTTTTTTTTGCTATTCTTTTCTACCCAAGTGAGCAAAGATGCTTTCTTAGTTTGCCCAATGAGCAAACCCAACTCAAGAGTTTGGATCATCTCGTTTCAATCATCGATATCCATCACTGCCACCATAGGGAGAGTGACAACTTGCCAATCAACTGCTCCACCAAGTCCGATCACTAGAAACCTTATGTGTGGCTCTCACATACCACTTATAGGAACTGCCTTATTCCCCATGCGTCGACACGTATAGTCTTGTCTGGCCACTGCATTATCTCCACTCAGTCTTCCCAACTTTATCTTGTCCTTTTCAGCATATGGATGTGGTCAATACTTCAGTTCTCTATCACTGTTGCGTGCCTCTATATTTTTCTTGAGTTCTATTGATTCTATATTTTTGGGTTCAGTGTGTTTGATTGCTTTTGATCAGTTTATGTTCCCTCCTTTGGTTGTTGGCCATTAAGTATCTCTGTTTGAATCTATTTGGTGTCTCGTCTAATTGATTGAAGACTAATAGTCGAACAAAAGAACTTGATTATGCCTAGTGTCATTCTTGTTTTGTCCAAAATTATTGAACAAAAGTTAGATGGATCTAATTATTTGGACTGGTGTAAAACTTTTCATCTCCATCTATCTCTAAGGACAATCATTTAACTAAAGATCCACCTAATCATGACACTTGTACTGAATAACTGAGAGCTGATGCTCAATTATTCTTACAGATTCGCAACTCTATTAATACTGAGATTGTTGGTCTTGCCACTCATTGTGAATATGTGAAAGAATTAATAGAGTATTTATCTTTTTTGTATTCTAGTAAAGAAAATATCTCTCATATTTATGATGTGTGCAAAGGATTTTACCAAGATGAACAATAGGATCAGTCTCTTTAAGCCTATTTTATGACTTTTAAATGCACTTATGAGGAGTTGAATATCTTCTTACCCTTCAGTACTGATATTAAATCTAGCAAACCCAACGAGTGCAAATAGTGGTTATCAATTTCTTGCTGGTCTTAATTCTCAGTTCGTAAATGCTAAATCCCAGATCCTGGCTAGTACTGAGATTTTCTCTTTGTGAGAGGTCTTTACCATTCTTCACACAAACGCTAGTGTTCTTAGTTCCTATGTACAACATTCTAGTGCACTTACAAGTCATCGTAAAGGCATTACTGGTCGATCTCATATTCAGGGTCACAATAGTGGAGGAGGTAACAGTGGTCACAGTGATAATAGAAACACAAGGGAAGTGGTCTGTTATTATTATCATGAACTTGATCACCCTAAATGAACTTTTTAGAAATTATATATGAAAAATCAAATGCCTTCTAGGTCTTCGTTAGCCTATGTTGCAGCTATCAGCACTGCTTCATCTTTTAATCAAACTATTACAATCTCTGCAGATAAGTATGCAAAATTCCTTTAGTACCAAGAAGTATAAAGGAATTATCTTAGTCTATCAGTGCTAGTGCTGAGTCAGGAAACACTAATAAATGTCTTATATCTTTATGGGTGATTGATTCTGGTGCCTCAAATCATATGACAGGTAACCCCAATCTTTTTTGTACCTTTAAACCACACACCTCACCATTTTCTGTCACATTATCAGATGGTTACACCTCTTCTATTGTTGGCTCTGGCACTATTAATCTTACCTCATTACTTTTCTTATCGTTGTATTAACTTTGCTAAGATTTTTCTTTAATTTAATGGTTGTTAGCAAAATTACTCATCATTTTAATTGTTTTGTCCCATTTTTCCCTGATTATTGTCTATTTTAGGATCTTTTGATGAAGAAAATTATCAGTAAAAGACATGAATCAGGAGTTCTATATGTTTTAGATATCCCGATACCTCGATTTCTTGCTTGTTCCAACACTGCATCGCCTTTTGAAGACTATTGTCAATTGGGACATTAATCTTTACCTTTGTTACAAAAATTTTATCCCCAGTTTCATAATCTTTCTTCTCTAGATTGTGAGGCTTATCAGTTTGAAAAATATCATCATGTGTCCTTTAGTCCTCAATTTTGAGTTAGTGCATTTGAATGTTTAGGGACTTTATCTTGTTGTTTTTAAGACTGGTTTTAGATACTTTGTTACATTTGTGGATGATTTTTCTCATATGACTTGGCTTTATTTCATGAAATCTTGTTATGAGTTACTTTCACATTTTCAATCCTTTTGTGTTGAAATTCACTCTTAGTTTAATCAATCTGTGAGAATATTAAGAAGTGATAAATCCAAAGAATTTTTTTCTTATTCTTTTATGACTTACATGACTCAGAAAGGGGTCCTCCATCAATCATCATGCGCTAACACTCCATCTCAAAATAGGGCAGCCAAAAGAAAAAATAGACATCTTCTTGAAATAGTCAGAGCTTTGTTATTTCAAATGCATGTCCCTAAATAGTTTTGGACTGATTTTGTGTCTGCAGCTTGTTTTTTTATTAATCGCATGTCATCTACTATTCTCCATGATCAAACTCAGTGTAAAATTTTATTTCTTAGTCAATCTATGTTTTTTATTGACCCTCGTATTTTTGGTTATTCGCGCTTTGTTCGTGATACTTGTCTACAGGTTTCCAAATTGGACCTTAGGTCACTAAATGTGTTTTCTTAGGTTATCCTCATCTCAAAAAAGGGTATAGGTGTTATTCTCCTATTTGAAACAGGTATATTGTGTCAGTTGATGTTACATTTTGTGAACATCTTTCTTTCTTTTCTATCACATATGCTCCGATGGTTCCCCAAGAAGATGATGATCTATTAGTCTATCATGACACCTGTCATGTCTCTATATCTTAGTCAATGCCACCTCCTCCACCAAAGCCACCCATTACTCAAGTCTACTCTTGATGGCTTGATCCTCTTCTGATTAGTCCAATGCCAGTTGTCTCTTCATCATCAGATCCACCAACCAGTAATCTTGACCAACTTTGCTCTTCGAAAAGGTAAATGTTAATACACTTATCCTATTTCATTTTTTATTACCTATAATTGTTTGTCTTCTATGTCTTCTTCGTTTGTTACCTCTATTGACTTTATAAAGATTCCTAAATCAGTTCACCAAGCCTTGTCCCATCTTGGCTAACACAATGCTATGATAGACGAAATGAATGCTTTGACTGCCAATGGTACTTGGGATATTGTAGAATTACTTGTTATCAAGACAGTAGTTGGATGCAAATAGGACTTTATCGTAAAGTTTAATTCTAATAGCTCAATAGCACGTTTGAAGGCTTACTTAGTAGTTAAAGGCTATGCTTAATCATATGGTGTTGATTATTTTGACACCTTTCCTATGGCTAAATTAACCACACTCATGTTATTCATCTCTCTAGCAGGAACATATGATTAGTCATTATATCAACTTGATGCCTTCTTACATGGAGACCTTAAAGAGGACGTGTATATAAAGTAACCACCTTGGTTTGTTGCTCAGGGGGAGTCTAGGAAAGTTTTTCATCTTCAAAAATCTCTTTATGGGCTGAAACAAAATCCTCATGCCTAGTTTGAAAAATTCAATCAAATTGTAAAAAGGTTTGGACTGAGTAAAAACAAGTCTAATCATACAGTGTTTTATAAGCAGTCTGTATCTGGCATTATTATACTTTTTGTGTATGTAGATGATATTATCATCACGGGTAGAGATACTCAAGAAATTTCATCCTTGAAATCTTTCTTACAAAGATAGTTTAATACCAAAGATTTGGGGACATTGAAGTATTTTCTAGGAATTGAGGTCTTAAGAAATAAAAAGGGTAGCTTCTTATCTCAGAGAAAGTATACTCTGGACTTGTTAAAAGAGACTAGAAAATTGAAAGCTAAACCATGCAATACTCTGATTCCAAATCAATAACATATAAAAGAAGGAGATGTTTTCAATGATCATGTATGATATAAGAGATTGGTTAGAAACTTAAACTATCTTACAGTGACTTGTCCTGATATTGCGTATTCAGTTAGTGTTGTAAGTTAGTTTATGTCATCCCTGATAGTATATCAATGGGCAACCTTGGAACAAATTCTATGTTATTTGAAGGGAGCTCCTAGATAAAGGATTCTATATCAGAATCATGATCACAACATTATTGAGTGTTTTTCTGATGCAGATTGGGCAAGATCCAAGATTGATCAAAGGACTACAACTGGTTATTTTGTTTTTGTTGCTGGTAATTTTATTTCTTGGAAAAGTAAGAAGTAAAGTGTTATGTCACAATCCAGTGTTGAATTAGAATATAAAGCAATGGCTCAATCTATGTGTGAAGTTATGTGGATTGTTCAAAACCTAACTAAGATTGGCCTTAAAGTATCAAATCCAACAAAGCTATGGTGCAACAATCAAACAACTTTCATATAGCCCTAAATCTAGTGTTTCATGAATGAACAAAACACATTAAGATAGATTGTCATTTTGTTCAAGAAAAGATACAACAAAACCTAATTTCTACATTATACATGAAGACATGAGAACAATTGAGGGATATCTTTACAAAAACTCTTCACGGAAATCAGGTGTCTTACATATGCAACAAGCTGGGCATGATTGACATTTATGCCCAATTTAAGGGGGTGTGTTACAAGATCTATACCATATTTATATACTTTATTGTAGGCTAAATTTTAGGAATAATATGATTATAGGTATTCTTGATTCTTTCCTAGTTTATATATATATATATATATATA